>JAAGAY010137985.1:0-11924 GCA_011801015.1 Ardeotis arabs | reverse complement strand
GGATAACTCCCTTGTCCTTGAAGCTATCCAGATTTGTCCAAGAGCATAATCTGAATGATAAGCTATTTTGTTCTACATACTGTAGGATCAGTATAGTATCTGGATGCCTCCCAGGAATGTTTTAACTCACCGCTTTTTGCCATGGGAGGGATCATTTTCTTTTGCCTGATCCCTCCTAAGGAAGCACAGAGAGCGCAATGTGGAGGGGCTTGGGTTGGGATTGGTATTTGGATTTCTTTGCATATTTTTAAATACAAGTGCTGTATAGAGGAGGCAAATCTAAAAAAGCCACCTTGCGCTCAGATGGATGTGACCCTTCTGGCAGTCCTTATCAGCAGTTAGAACATGGTCCCCATCCCAAACCTGCCCCAGAGAAAGTGCCGTGTCCTGAGCCCGAGAGTGCCATTGCCCATAGCTCCTACAAGATGCACAGTAACCTTTGCTGGCTCTGAATTAGATACGCGTTAGGTGGACCTGTTGTGATTTTAAAACATCTGTACAGCACTTTATCTCCTTCTGGCGGTTACTGCTGTGATTTTGGTTTAATTTCTGTCCCAGAGACCTGAATATATCATTGCCTGGTTAAAAGACTTTTAACTGTGTGACGTGGCTGGCGTCAGCAAGAGGTTCTTTAATAAACTTATAATTTGCTTTAAAAAAGCACAATAAATGGTCTTAATCATCATCTTAGAGATGTTCAGTGTATATTTTTACATAAGTACTCTGGTTTTATTTGTGTAAATAGGAGATCTTGACCACAACAATGTGGAATGGTCTCTGCATTGTGTTTCTATTTCTCTCTTCTATCTAGCTTGTTAGTGACCTTATCAGCAAAGCCCCTGCCAAAATATTCAGTAAAATCTAATCGATGGAAGCAGAAAATATTCTGACCTCTCCATGTATCAGCCATTTTCTTTTGTAATCTAAATACAAGACCTGTGAACGCTTTTTTTTTTTCCTTGAATTTAGTTGTCTTTATTCTTAATTGTTTTTTTCAGTTAGAAAGTCATATAATACTGTATTTGACAGAAATGCATGCAAAATGCAGAGTCAGTGAATGGTGGACACTTTAAATGTACAGTATTTATACTAATTTCCAGATTCTGAGGCCTGTCTTATTGTTTTTTCTTTTTTTTTTTTTTAATACTTTTATGATAGTGTAGCTCTATGGACATTTTTGGAATCACTTCTGATTTACATCTGTAGAAGAACAGACTCTTTATTAGTTGGCCTATTATCTTTTCATTTATTTTTAAACCAAAAGCTACAAACGAAACTATACTTCTTTAGTTCATTTTTTTCACTTGAGTTCCTAAATTTTCTGAGGTGTTAAGCAGTTCAGATCATGACTTTTGCCTTTGGAATCTGCTATTACAGTCATGCTCTTAGCATGTAAAACCATATAGGATCTTATGCACGTAATGGCAGTGGATCTGTGTTTTCATTGTGTATCTATATGCCAATTTTTTATTGCTGATTTAAAGAGAGAGAGTACATAGTGTTAGAAGGAAAATACCCTTATTGTGGAGAAAATTTTGCATAAAATAGAAATTTGCACATGGTATGCATTGTAGATGTTATACAATTGAGACGTCACTTTGCTTTCTAAAGATTTTAACATTATATTTTAAGGTGATGAAGAGGGGAGACATTTAGAGATTCTTGGTAATTTTTTTTTTTTTTGGGTGTGTATATGAAAAGGGCAGATTTAGTTGTAGTCACTTTACCTATGTTGACAGCAGCTGCTCCTGAGACCCAAGGAGGTGTTCCTCGTTGTTACAGACCAGAATAGGTAGAAGCACTATCTGGGAAAGAAATCTAATCCAGAATAAGCAAGAGCCTGGAAGCTGGGGCACCCATACAAGCTACTGGATATGCAGTTTCACCCTTGTTTCAGAAGTGGTAGGTAAGCAATGGTCAGGCTGTAACCTTCCCGGGTGAATGAGCGTGTGAGGCCTTGGATTTCGTATGTGTAAGACCAGGAATGGCTTAAAGAAAATGAGAAAACTTTTAATAATATATACCGAAATGCTTGTACTTTATATTTCAAACTGTATGTAGTTTGAAAGTAGACAAGATGTCAGCAGGAAGACACTTGCCTTTGATGACAGTGTGCATTTAAAGGGTTTGGGAAACTGAGTCTTCAACTTCTATATGCAATTTCGAGGAACTTTTGTACATATTCAGCCTCTAGAATAGAGTTTCAAGCATTTTAAGGAACAAAACTTTATTCATAAAACTGGCAAGCTGAGTAGTTAAGGTAGAATTGCTACAAAGTTATAGCTAATGTATTTCTCTGACTTTCTATGGTTCCTGTGTTTGCTTTGGGGTAACACAAAATCCTCGGTGGCGTCAGCAAAAGCCTCATGTATTTGGTGACTACAAAATGAGGACAGTAGTTTATCTTTTATTAAAAAAAAAATCCTAGTTACTATTTTACTGGTAATGTGAAAAAGTCATTACTTTTCAGAAATGGTGAAGTCCACTGCTGATAAGTAACATTTTGTCGTACCTGGCCATTTGAAGGAAGATTCCAAATTCTTAACAAAACTTGGGTTGATTTGTAGCTGAATGTCATCTTAGCTACACAGTTCCTTTTTTCCAATTCTTGTCCCATGAAAAATACGCTGTGTTGGAAAAAAAAATCACTTGAGAAGTGTAACTTCAACTCGTGGAGGTCTCAAAAAGGCTTGAAAGTCTGGGTGAAGAAAGAGCTGCTGTGGGCACGCTGCTGCAGTGATGCTGCCTGCAGCCCTGTGGACCACCTCTGCTGTGGGACTCGCACTAGGCCATGAAACATCAGGACAACCAGCTCCTATAACACACTGGCTCTTGGGGTCTCGCAAAACCCCAGAGAACTCCAAAGTCAGACTGAAAACTGAGGGTAAGTTTTCTGTAAAGATCAGTCTGATCTAAAAATCCCACAACCCGTATTCTCCAAATCTGACATTATGTGCCCATAGTTGTCTGTCTGCTCAAAGTGATTATTATAACAGCTCACCACACTTTTTGATGGATGTAAGTACTGATATGTGAGTGACTGTGATAGGTATGTCTGTGTATGCTCATACACATGTGTTGCTTAAGAAATTATGTGAATCACTTAGTTTTTGACAGCTACGCTGCAGCTTTCAGAAGTGCAGATGTTATTGTCCATCAGAAAAGAAAATATTTATTTCAAGCCACAGGCATTTTCTGCAGTGCAAAAATAAAACATAACAGCAGTTAATGCTTAATGTGCATGTGAAATAATTTTGTCAGGGACAGAAGCACGGCTGAGCGCGAGGACCTGGACAAATACGTGAGTGCACAAGAAGCACCTTGTGCGTTGGATAACGCTGAATCTTAGGAAAAGGCAATCCGGGCATCTTACTTGTAAGCAAAGTGTGACAGTAGAGCTGCTTATTTTTCCCATCACTTTTCAGCTGAATTCAGGGAAGATTGTGATCACTGGGGTTTTTTTTGTTTAGTGGATTTTTTGGTGTTGTTTTGGGTTTTTTTTGTTTTTACAGCAAGCGGGTTTTTTTTTGCGGCTCGCGTGTGAAATGACAGTGGGCTGCAGCCTCTTGCTGCATTATTCATAAACATATTGCTGCCATCTCGTGGGCAGTGCACAAGCCAGCGCGGACAGCCAGCAAGACCGGGGCTGGCCAGTGCCACCAAGGCTGTGCCTTTCCCCAGGGAGGACCAGCTCCGCAGAAGATGGTGGTACTGGTCACTTGGCACCCACCATCGTGACAGTGGAGCAGTTTCTAAGCTTCTTTCAGCAGAAAATGGTGCCTGGCTGAGTAGTTCACACTATTAACACTTATTTTAGCTGGTTGCTAAATGAGGTAATGTCTGCTTTTAGGAAGGAATAGTGCTGCTGTAAACCTGTATTCTCTAAATTATGCATGTGGTAGTCGTTTTGTGTTTTAAAATGGTGATTATCTTCCAATTGGTGAGGCTGATAGGGAAAAGGTAAATAACTTTGTAAGGACAGGCTGGTTCAAGACAAAGCACGTAATGAGAATTATTGCTACAGATATCTCGTTTGGTGAACTTGCAGAAACCCTCTGATATGAGGCCATTTGTGCTGTGTTTTGAGGACTCATAAAAATGGGGAAAATGGTATTTTCATAGACCTGGCAATGAACAGCGGAAAGGGAGTATAGAAATGCAAAAGGAGCCTGGCTTTCCTGATTCTTTAGTACTTTAAGGTTTTGTGATTCCCCTGAGTGCAAACAGCTAAATTAAAAGTGTTATGATTTTTGCAGCCTTCTTAATGTAAGCTAATATTGAAGAAAAAATCATCTTGATATATGCCCAAACATTGCACACGTTCCCTTAATTCATCAAACTCTTGGGGGGGAAAAAAAAAACAAAACAAAAACAAAACCAAACCAAACAAAAAAAAACAAAGAGAAAAATGAATTCTAAATGAACTCACTCAGAGATAATCAAATCTGACTTGTTTACATGTTTGGTGCTGGTATTTCTGTATTCAGCCACTACATTTTTTAAAATCTTGGCGAAGTCACTTTACTCCATTTTTTGTGTTTCTTTTTAATGAGTGAGGCAGAGATTGGAAGTTGGCTGGGCACTGCAAGCCTTGGCTGTCCTCTCTCGGAAAGGCAGCACCTCGCATTTGTGTGCAGAGGAATGCCAGATATGGTAGGACTTCGCGTTTTTTGTGTGGGCGTGATTTCTACTGCTGACATTCTTTGGGGAGAGGATGATTTTTGGAGGTTGGAGGTTTCAAGGTGTTAAGTGGACAATGGCAGGGAACTTGAATGCAACGGGAGAAATGCAAATAGTGACCTGACCTCTCTTTTAGATAATATACCTCTCGTTTTCAGCAGAGCAGTCATTCTTAGGCTGTGATTCATGGACCACTAATGGGATGGGGAGACTTTTTGAAATGGTAATACAAACCAGCCATAGTCAGCCAGAGAAGACACTTAAGGTAGCCCTCAGATGGTACAAATGAAAGGAAAACCCAGAAGAACACTTTTCCACAAGGGATTCTGGCTTTTCAAAGCTCCTCCTCAAGTTTATTGATTTTGAGGATGCTCCTCCAATTGATCCCCTTTATAGAGTATTTTTATATGCTTTATGAGAGTTGTTAAAAACTTGAGTTTCAGTTTAAAGGCTTGAATTCTGATGTGGGTGGGTTTTTTTTTTTTTTAATTTTAGTCTGTTGGATTTTTAAAAATTTTTCCTTTTATCACTTTTTCTATGATTTGGAATGAATAAATTCCTAGGAATTTCATGCAATGACATCTGCAATTGCCTCTGTAAAACAGAGTGATCCAAGAAGTTTAGCAAATATTTTATTTGGCAAACAAAGCTGCAAAGAGGAGATGTGGTTTGCTTACCATTTCATTTTAAAATAGACTATCTAACTTAGATTATAGGATGATTGTAACGCTTAAAATCCACAGCACTTCAGTCAGACTCCTGTGTTCTGTTTTTCTGATGGCAGTCATGATTGTTACAAATATATTACTATTTAAAATATTAACATACTTGAAACCTAGAATGTGTTTAGCTGTGTGTCCATCCTCCCTCCCCCCCACCCCAAGTCAGAGTTTGCAGGTAAACTTTTACAGATTTAGCTTTAGACTGATTTTCCAGGAGGGAAAGCGTGTATTTGTAAATGTGAATATTTGTATGAGAGTACATTTTAATTTATGAAAATGGAAGTCAATTACTAAGATTCTGTAAAGTAACAGAATTATTATTATTTTCTATTATTTGTACGTAGTCATCACTAGGTGGAAGCATACTTTACATATTTTATTGAACATGTCATCTGTTATGGACTGAGCTGAATTGCATTGATTCTGCATAGTTAAGGCAATTATACACTTTTTAACCTGACTGTTGAAGTAAATTTTTACTACCAAACACCCAGCTCTCAGACAGACCAAGTAGACTTGTGCTCTGACCAATGCTATGGCTGAAAAAAAAAAAAAATTGCATATTTTTAAATCATGGACTGTACAGAGATCTCTTGAATTAATTAAAAAACATCGTTCATGTGTGGTAAAGTTAAAAGGAGACAAAAAGCAGAGGTCATGGAGCAAGGGATTGAAATAACCTATATATACCTATTTCAGTACCCCATCCTCCAGTACTTGAATCAATGTAGGATGGATTGACTGGATTTTTACTTCTCTATTTAGTTATAGTAGCAAAATCCATTCACAGCCCTTCCATATTTTCTCACGGTATAGGACTACCTGCTATAGATTGTACAAGTTAGATTTTGACTGAGGGTAACTAGACTGACCTCCATTGATGCCAGTACACTGACTTCACCCAAACTCTCCTGATTTACACCAGGAGCAGAACTTATGTACTTGTGCAAGTATACATGGCACCATGCCTACATTTCTCTCTTGCGTTTATGAGCTGATAGGGCAGAGTCTGTGCGAGGTGGTTCTCAGCTAGCACAGCCCATGCCACATGTTTGAGAGGCCATGGAAGGTAACTCTGGGGTGTGAATATGGGAGTCAGAGACAAGAATTGTCTCTTCCTCCATGCTTTGAATACTGTTTTTTGACTCTTTGCAGTTTATAACGTCCACTGGCCTTTATTGTAGGAGAAAGAAAGGTCATGGTGCATAAATTATCAAGAAAACATACACTTTATTCAGAAAATATTTCCTATCTTTTTTGAGTAAGATGCAGATTATCTTCCAAACATGCTGAGAAAAGTGGGGTAAACGCATTTTTGTATATCTGTCACTTTAATATATTTTAGACAATGGAATTAAGATTGTTGAGAGGGATTTCCTGGGCTTTGTAGTTTCTTAGCCCCAAACTGGCATAGCAGATGTTGCTGTGACCTTGAGCTTTGCCACCTTCCCTGGGCTTCTCTGCCCCTGCTGAGGCTGGGCTTTGCCATCCCTTGGGGCAGGGTCAGCCAGTTACACCCTGGGGTAAGTGCCTCTCACCCCTTCCGTAGACAGGGATGTAAAAACACTGTAATGAAGATGAAATATGCCCCCTTCTTTTTTTGTTTGTTTGTTTGGTTTTTTTCTCCCCTCTTCCCTCTGTATATTCTTTTTTTTTAATTATTTATTATTTGGATTTGGAATCACACTTTTAATAATTATATTCACAATCTAAAATTAAATAAACATTTTGTTTAGTGCTCACAGAATTGCCAACCACTGCTCAGGAAAGGATGTCCAGCATTTTATCAGCCTGTAGAAAATAATTATAGCAATATTTTGAAATGCATTGGTTGTAGTTTTGTTTTGATTTATAGAATGTAAATAATCAGTTTTGATTCTTCTGTTTCAAACGGATTTTTTGAAACTAAGACTTTTGAATAAGAGTCCCTCAAACCAAGCTGTTACTCCTGGGAAATTCTGTAGTGGTATGTTACTGGCATTTGAAAAATACACACCTTCTGAGAAAAAACAGGAAAATTCTGTCAAAGAGGCTGATGGGAATTCCCAAGTTTGGAAATGCATGTTCTGTTGGAAAACAATGGCAGCACGATTCAGCTAAGGCTGCAGTTGGAGTGAAAAGGAACATGCTTTCACCATTGCATACTTTTTTCTTTTTCTTTTTCTTTTCTTTTCTTTTTTTTTTTTTCCAACTGTCTTTCTGGAAATAAGCATTCTACATGATCAGTTAAAAGGTGCAAAGTAAGGAACAAGAGAAAGTAATGTGTGTTGGAACATATCATAGACTTTACCCGTGTAGAAAAAGTGTGAAGAAATATGGTAAAATTGAACGTAAACAAAGAAATGGGGAAAGTAAATGTGGGAGTGAAGAACTGTTTGCAGGGAGTGGGAAGAATGTAATCCAATAGTAGAAGATCAAAGGAAGGGAAGCCAATTTTTTCAAATATTCGGTAATAACTAGAGATGTAGCAAGGTAACGGATCTGAACAAAGGGTCAGAATATCACCAATGGGAAGGGGAGAAACATTATATATAGCGAGGAGTGTACTTTTTTTTTTTTTAAAGATCAATTATCATCTCCATCTCCTGGTATTTCAGGACTCTCTTATAATTACTAGCATTATTTTCGCTCCCTCTCCTGCACACACGCTCTGTCTCGCTCCCCCTTCCAGGCAACACTTCTCCACTTGCGCAGATTTGAGGGGGTAGGAGGATCTCAGGGGTTCTTTGCAAGATACTAATTTCCCACTGCCGAGTGTGGCACTGCCAGGACTCTTCAGGGGACTCTCTGCCAGCTATCCTTAGAAGCTTGCAGAGGAGTGGGAGAAGATTTGCATACTGCCCAAGCAGGGCCAGATTTGAACACCCCTCTCTGCGGAATAGTGCTGTACTGAGTAAATAATGACACCAAAATCACTGCAGCTTCTGTAGAATAGGTGCTGTGCTATGTCAAGCTATTAGGGTCTGTCCCTTGTTTCTTTCCTCCCCCCTTCCTAAGATGCTCCTTTTTTTATTCAAAGATAGATTTCTCTTCATCTGCTTTTTTCCCCTCTAATTTTACTTTTCCCTGGTTTTATTTTCTTTTCCCTTACCCTCTATTTTACATTTTTGTATTTTGATAACATATTTTAAGTCATTTTTCTCCTGTTCTCAATGTGATGACAGTATATCCTGATGGAAAGATAATAACGCCCAAGGAGATTTTCTTTTATGAATTCTGCTGGTGTTACTTTCACATGCACAAATATATCATCTTGATTTCTAGCTCTGGGTCATTTCATTGCTCTTGTATGTCTTGCTACGAGATGTTTCCTGTAATTAAAAGATTAGGTTAAATAGATTATTTGTGCTGCCCTGTCTACATAAATGTTCTGTTTCTCTGCCTCTAGATACCAGCTTTTGTGTTTTAAGGCAGTGTTGTGGTACATGAAGTTGCATCATGTCTCCTTTGTCTTTAAGCTGCTGACTTATTGGTAACAGAAGCAATCAAACGAGACATTTACTGCCAGCGCCTCGTAGGGTCAGTGAATTAACAGGTGCCAATAAGTTCTAAAGAAGTGTTTTAATCGTTTCTAAAGTATTTAATTAATGGACTTTTCCAACGGAGTGGTGACTGAGCAGACGTAAGGCCGATAAATATTTAATGTTTGTATCTGGGGAACTTTTTCTCCCTTTCATGTAATTTGAGGTGTTTGCTAATGGAAAACAAAACCTAAATTGTTGTGTAGCATGCAATTGATGATATGCTGCTATCAGACTGTCCAGGATTTGGATACCTATCAGGAATTTATCTATATGTGCTGTGATATTCTGCATTTATAGTTGGTCTTGTTTAGAGAGCGTTTTGGTGTCAGGTTCCTCTGATACGTCTAGATATCGATGTTAATACTTATGGTCTATGTCAAGTAGCCTTTGTGAACTCCTTTACTTGATTATTAAATGTGCACATGGCTATTTTCTTGGGCTGCCTCGGTCTCAGTAACTACCGCTCGTTGGGTGGTAGTTACTAGAAAAAAGACTCCAGGTCCCAACGTGTTTGTTGGTCTATGTGATATTCACAACACTTCCTTTAAAATATGGTACCAGTAATGCCATAACTGTAATGCCAATGCTCAAAACTATCTTTTTTCTTTGCTTGATTCTTGTCATAGCCTGGTTTTCCTTGCTTTAGAGGAACATTTCCCTTCCTGTTACTTTCCTAAATTCTCACTCCTTACTCTTTGTCAAAAAAACCCCACCTAAATGGTTGTGTCTGAGCTACATTTGATGTAATAAATTCCTCTTGCTCTTGAGTTCTCTTTGTTCTTTTTCCTTAAAAAATAAGAAATAAGATTTTTTTTTTTATTTGTTTGTTTGTTTTGGTCTTAATATCCCTACCTTAAGGAGTGATGCTTGAGCTACAGCTAGTGTGGCCCCGTTGATTAAAGACTTTTCCTTGCTTCTCCATTGACCCAACCGTTGCAATCAGGGCAGCTTTGGAAACAGCAACGTGGTGGTGTTAAACAGGCAGAGTGCATAACTGGATTTCAGAGTGAGAGATCACAGATTTATATGGCTTAGTCAATCTGTTTATTAAACTGCATGTTTCTGTCTGTTCCTGCCACTTCCTCTTAGCTGTGGCTAAATGAGTGGTCTCTTCCTGATCGTCCTTGAATGCCAAAGTGCGAAGCCGTCTCCAGCCAGCAGCTGGGTTCCCCAGTAGGGAAAGCTCTCTGCTAGCTGTCATGGCTGGAGCAGGACTGTCCATCCCATCAGTGACAGCACATGCAAGCAGCTCAATTCTGTTAGAATCATAGAAGGGTTAGAGTTGGAAGGGACCTTCAAAGGTCATCTAGTCCACCCCCCCTGCAAGGAGCAGGGACATCCCCCACTAGATCAGTTGCTCAGAGCCTCATCCAGCCTGGCCTTGAACGTTTCCAGGGATGGGGCTTCCACCACCTCTCTGGGCAACCTGTTCCAGTGTTCTACAACTCTCATGGTGGAAAATTTTTTCCTAATATCTAATCTAAATCTACCCCCCCTCTATTTTAAAACCATTACCCCTCGTCCTATCACAACAGGCCCTACTGAATAGTCTCTCCCTGTCTTTCTTGTAGGCCCCCTTGAGGTACTGAAAGACCACTATCAGGTCTCCCCGGAGCCTCCTCTTCTCCAGGCTGAACAGCCCCAACTCTCTTAGCCTGTCCTCATAGGAAAGGTGCTCCAGCCCTCCTACCATCTTCGTGGCCCTCCTCTGGACCCTCTCCAACTGGTCCATGTCCTGTTGATTTGGGGCATCACTTCTAATTAAAATGGCATACTATTAAAGCAACAAAAATGTGTTTATAGAGTGTCCAGGCCTCTTGGTTCCACACAAAATGTAACTAAGATCATTGTGATATAGTGGCGACAATGTTTTATCAGTCCCTTGGCTGATGATGGAAAAAGATCGTGGCGTGTTGCTCCTCACCTGAGCAGGGAACAGAAAGCTTCCTTAGAAGTGGCTGATCCTGAGGGAGTTAAAAAAGCCAGCAACTCCTGGAGGTATCTCTTATGTTCCTTAGAGATTTGGACACACACAGATCTATGGAAATTATGTGATACAGGGGGCAAAACGTTTATCACCAAAAAGACAGAATCTTTCAGAAGTATAGCTGATATACTCTATATACTACAGTATATAGTATAGTATATTCCATAGTTCATTTTTCTCCTTCTTTCACTTTTTAAGTCTTTCTTCCTACTTTTTCCTTCCCTCTATGTATCTTTATTAATTCCCTTACTATTTGCAAATCTTTTATGAGGAGTATGTGATGTGTCCATTTATTATCTCTGAGCATGGTTGGTGCACTAGGCTGGATTTGAAGTCATCCGCAATTTCTTTCCAGCTCTGTAGCATGTAAAGAATGTGCTTATAATCAGTCAAGGTAAAATAATTGGAAATAGGAATAATAATAATAATAATAATATAGCAACAACCAATGTATTTGTCAGCTTGGCTGCAATGGTTTTGGTTTTCTACTTAACTTGGTGAATGCGTACGTGGCTTGTGGAGGAAAGCAGTCATTTTTCTCAATTTGATGTATGCAAAACTGATAATGCAGTTATTTCAAATGTCGGTTATATCTGCCGATGTAATTAAAAATACACATCTGCCTCTTTGAAAACGCAGTTCAGTTGTTGAGTTTTTGGTTTTAGTCTTTTAAAGGCAACTGTGCCAATCTGAGCAAGTCACACAGCAACTTCATTTGGACAAACTATCACTTTGTTACTTTTTGTTCATAAATGCTGTTAACAAGTTCTTTTGTACTTCTTTGAGTGTTAATTGATGTAAACAAAGTCTGCATTTTATCTAATCCCACTGAAGCTTGTTAAAATTAAAGATGTGCCAAATTATTCCAAAGCAGGTTGTAAAGTAAGTGAACCATTAGATCCACTGGCTCACAAATGGCATAGACAATGTGTGCTCTATTTGCTTCTGTTTCAGGGACTGTTTATGTCAGAACTTTCAAATCACAAGTTGTTTTTTGGTTGGTTTTTTTTT
>JAAGAY010137982.1:38711-70032 GCA_011801015.1 Ardeotis arabs | reverse complement strand
TCCCCCCCCCCCCCCTTCCAGCAGCTGAAGTGGGAACATGTTGAAAGCTTTCTGAGCTAATGGTAGGGATCTTATTGCTGTTATTGGAATTACATAATTTTACATTAAATTGTAAATATTTATTTGTCATGCAATCACTGATTTCTAGGTGATGGTTAGGATTTTTTAAAGATTCCAGGAATATCTCTTCAGTAATTAGTTTCATGCTGTGTACTTGCTTATCACTCCCCAAGACAGTAATCTAAAAATTACATTGGAATGTGTTACCTTTAACTTGTGTTAAATATTGAAGGTTTTATTTGCAGATCAGTTTAATTAGAGCCTTATGTTGAAGCCTGTGGTCTGAGAACTGTGTGGCCCACCTCCTGTTAGATAACTGGATGGTAGCTTTTAGTTGTCTAAACTGTTTATGGGATGAAAAAAAAGTACTGTTATTCTTGTGTGAAATGTTTACTCGAATGAATTTCAAATTAATGGATCTATGTGTGCCTGAGTGTGAAACAGCTGTTCTGGGAAGTATGGGCAAACTATGCTGCTCAAGCCATTTTGCTGCTGTCCTTGAAAAGAGAGAGTGATACTAGGGCATTAACACTGGTGTTTTATCACTGGCTATTTTTAACAGAAGTTTCTAGCTTAATGTCCTTTTCCAAAATTTGTGTGAATTATCTTGCATCTTGTTCCCACATCCCCAGCTATCTCAAATTGTCTGTCAAAATGTTAAGCTGCTGCTTCTTTGTGTGTCTGCTGTTCTATTTAACAGTTAAGAAATCAGCAAAATTTTAAAAGTTTAGGAATACAAATTATAGTTTGACAGGTTACTAACTGATTTCATTGAAAACATATTTCAGGATGCTGTAGAACTACTGCAGTAGAGTGCTACAGAACTTAAATCAGTTTTGTTGCAGCGAGTTTTTCTTTGGCTGATGAGTTTTGTATTGGAGCAGTGTAAGGAAATTGGAGGTGTATTCTGCTATGCAGAATATTGATTTCTGAATAGTCTCCATTTACAGCTACAAACAGTGCTAGGCTTCAGAGCTTCATTCTATTTTGATTTATATTTTAGAGGTGTGTAGAATTTAAAATTACAGCAACTTTATTAAAGATGGGAAAGCTTTTTTTATTTCTTTAGTTTTTGGTTTTTTAAGTGTGAATTATTTGAGAATAGTTTGGAAATGCTAATTTTTTTAAATCCTGGTATTTGAGTAGTTTGAGATTATGAGCAAATTAAAAATACAAATTTCAGTACTCAGTAGCATTTATAATTAAAAAAAAAAAAAAAAGAGACTGGCACCAGGTGACCATTGAACATGCATCAATAGACATCTGAAGCTGTGTATTCCGAAAGTACTTTTTAGTAAGGTGGAGTAGTGGTGCCTTCAACTGAAATTGGTCTTCTGAGCATCTCTAGAGTCAAGACTTGTACAGTGCATTATGCTAAATGTGAAAGTCACTCTTGTGCGTGATCAGCTTTTATAGGAGCTTAACAGATGCTGAAATGTTAGTCTCAGTAAAGGGAGAAAACAACTTTTATTTTAGAAGACTTTTTAAAAGTGATTTATACTGTGAATTCCCTTTAGCTGGTAGCTGTCTCCCCAAGTCTTATAACAAGATTTGGATCACTTTCAGTTTTTGTCAGTGAAGCACTAATACAAAAACTTTATTGTAAATGTTTAGGAGTGTGGATAGTTTGGGGTTTATGAGAGTAATTAAAAGCACACTGGTGAGCAAGAAAACTTTTTGGTCAATAAAACTTAAAGAACCAGCAGTTTCCCAAATCATGTTCTGTTAACTGCACAGATTTGGCTTCTAACATAATCTGAGAATGACTCCAGTAAGTCAGACCCAAAGACGCGTGTCTCTGCATTTGCAGAAGCCGGAGAAGAAAGTACGGACAGGATAAATATGCAGTGATAACTCCTTCAGTATGACCACCTAGCTGTCAGCAGTCTTTCAGTTTAGAGCCAGCTGAGGCAGTTGGTATCTTCAGTGTCTCCCATGTCACCTTGTTTTTCTACAGCTTTATCTGGTTGGTTTTTGAACCCACATAGACCTTTGGCTTCTACAGTGTTCTGTAGTAATGCTTAATTATGCAAAACTCTTTGTTTTGGACTGGCTGATAATTTGATGCTTGCTAGATCTTGTGTGTGAGAGGTGAGCCATCATTTCTTACCTTCTTGACTGCCAGTCATCTTTTTACGGATCTCTTCTGTGCCTCTCCTCTGCTATCCTTCCTCCCCCGCCCCAGGTAAGAGTCTCAGTCTAATTGTTTCTTGTATACATATGGTTGTACAGTTTTTATTTTTCTTCTTTCCCCTTTCAGTGCCTTTCTGTCGTAGTGCTTTTGAGTTGAGGAAGCCATAACAGCACAGATGAAGCATGTGCTTATAGCAGCATAATTCTGTTTGGTTTTATTATGTCATCTATTACTTTCATAATTATTGATTATCTATTTCTTTGTTACATCGCTGCTTCCTGAAAACTGACCTAATGTATTCATGAGACTGTCTACTGTAACAACTTGTTTCCTGTGCAGTGATGGTGGATTTAGGGTCCACTGTCCAGCGTGGTGTCTCTTCCTCCTTCCTGTAAGACCCCTTCTTGAGAATTATGTGAAAATCCCACTGCACTCTGTTAGCTGAGTTACCTTCTGCACAGCTGTTCTGCAGAGAGTTTGTGAGATGCCACTTCTTTTTATGAAAGCTATACTGTCTCTTCTATGCCATAGCTGACTCTGTGTATACTAACTCTAACTATAGTGACTTCTTTACAGATGCCAGTAGAAAGCAGAATCATAGAGTCATTTAGGTTGGAAGAGACCCTTAAGATCATTGAGTCCAACTGTAAACCTGACATGCATGGCCAAATCCACCCCTAAATGCTACATGTACATGTCTTTTAAATATCTCCAGGGATGGTGACTCAGCCACTTCCCTGAGCAGCCTGTTGCAATGCTTGACAACCTTTTTGGTGAATCATATCCAATCTAAACCTCCCTTGGCACAACTTAAGGCCATTTCTTCTTATCCTATCGCTTGTTACTTGCAAAAAGAGTGTGACACCCACCTCGCTACAATCTCCTTTCAGGTAGTTGTAGAGCACAATAAGGTCTTCCTTCAGGCCTCTTTTCTCCAGGCTAAACAACTCCATTTCCCTCAGCCACTCTTCATAGCACTTATTCTTTAGAGCTTTCACCAGCTTTGTTGCTCTTCTTTGGACATATTCCAGCACCTCGATGGCTTTCTTGTAGTGAGGGGCCCAAAACTGAACACAGTATTTGAGGTTTAGCCTCACCAGTGCTAAGTACAGGGCACAATCACTTCCCTACTCCTGCTGGCCGCACTGATGCAAGCCAGGATGCTGTTGGCCACCTGGACACACTGCTGGCTCATGTTCAGGCAGTTGTCAGCCAGGACCCCCAGGTCCTTTTCCGCTGGGCAGCTTTCCAGCTGCTCTTCTCCAAGCCTGTAGCATTGCATGGGGTTTTTGTGACTGAGGTGCAGGACCCAGCATTTGGCCTTGTTAAATCTCATACAGTTCACCTTGGCCCATTGATCCAGCCTGTCCAGACCCTTCTGCAGAGCCTTCCTACCCTCGAGCAGATCAACACTCATAGAATCATAGTTTAGTCTGTTTAATTTCCTGTTCAGTTAGGATGGGGGTAGTTTTCTTTAAGTGCAGAGAAAAACAACTGATGTGACTGAATAGTCATTTTCATAAGCATGACAGGCTTTTTGCTACGAAGTGAAAACCACTAATGCTTTATTATTTCCATTGTTACAGGCTACATACATGCTATAAATTAGATTTGGGCAAAATCAATACAACATTTGTAGGGCAGATGCTTTCCAGCATTCTGAAGAGCATGTTAGTGATCTTTGTATTGAAGCATAATGCCTGATAAGAGACTTAATTCAGTTTCCTAGGCAACAATCTAATGTTGCAGTAACTTTCTTCCAAGGTGTTAGCCTTTTATGATTAACCACATCGCGTGCTCCCTACAGCTGCCATGAATGTTCTGGGAACGTGGACACACAAATTGGGAATCTCTTTTTTAGTACTTGCAGTGAATAGGCTTGAAAATACTTCGCAAGCAATAAATACCAGGATATGTGTTAGTTCATAAGACTATGTGGCTATATTCTGGAAAACATAAAGCAGATTAAGAAGTGTTTGAGTGTTGCATCTTTTAGTATTTAAAACTAAAGCCTGTTCTGTGATTAAAAGAGATTATGTAAGAGTACATAATTACCCTGTCACAATCTCTTTTCCCAAGTGATGACATTAATTATTAAAGCATTATCTATCAGAAATAAAAGAGAATGTTAGAATTATGGGCAGATGTGACTGGATGATAGAGTTTCTGGGAAAAGTCTCTACTCGTAGTTTCGTTTTCTAAAAGGAGTGAATGAATGTTATTTTGCCCTCTTGTTATTTTCAAAGGAATAGGAAAAGAAAAGGTATAATAAAGGTATGTGGAATGTGTTTCAGTTTTAATGTGGCATTATATCATGACATTTTTCCGCATATATTAGACTGTCCATTACTCTATGATATGAGTGAATAGCCTATGATAGAGTGAATAGTCATTCACTTTGACCTACAACCTTACAAGATGTTGCAAAGTATATTTTAATCTGCAAATTAAAGCAAAGATACTTGACACTTTAAAAAAGACCAAAACCAGATAGACATGTTACATTTATACATGTGTAACTCTGAATATAGATACACATTTTACACACACACAAAAAATCATGTGTGTATGTGTGTAATAGCACTTTCAAGTACTTCTTACTGTAAAAAGAAACCAGTGGGTAAAAATAATTTTGGAAGATGGTTGTAGTGCCATATACTAAGATGTGAAACCAGTTTGAAGTATTTAAATTCTTTCCCAGGTGGCTCCCAGAAGTGATGGAAGAACGTTTAAATTAGACTCTTCAGAATAATTTAAATACTCTTTCAAATTTAGTGTCATAATAAAGAATGCAAGTATGTTGCTTGGTTTATTTTAAAGCCATTGTGTGGACTTTCAATGTGCATTAATTTTTTGAGTGAATTTTAATTAAAAGCATTTGGTACAAGAATTTGGAAATATTTGTTTGAGTAAGACTACATTTAGATAAGTCTTAGTTTTTGCTTTTTCTCCTGCTTAATGATTGAGTCTTTTGGGTGGAAAAGACTTAAATGCCCAGTTTAATCAAGATGTGACTCTTTAATAAGTGGTTTTAATGATGTGTGGATAAATGCTTTCCTTAACACTATGAAAAGCAAGAATTGTTTTAGCATGAGCTACCATGGGTATTATGGCATGTAGAAAAATATTGGATCCTCATGTTTTTAGGGACTGACTGATTTTTGTTTGTATTTTTAATCTTTATGAATTTAATTAAAATGTTGAGACTAATGGCATTATCTGCTGTAGGAGTCCAGATTACAAATGCTTACAGAACACCTAAACATAAAACCTTGAATAATTTATATTGAAAGGGACCTTCAAGATCATCTGGCCCCTGTCTTTGCTTAAAGTATGGCCAACCTCAGATGTTAGAGAAAACGTTGAAATTAAATCAAATAATTCAAGAAATTTACATTCAGATAATGTAAAGCAAGCTTTTCTGTTTATGTGAGAGAACTGTGGTCTCAAAGATAACCTTGTTGCATCTAAATCCAAGTCAGGTGTTTTGTCTGATGCTTCCTTTTAATTTTATTGCCTATTGACCTCAGGAAAAGCTGGATGGGATATGTGTTGTAGGATTTCCTTAAACAATAAAGTGCTGAATATTTCAGACGTTTTTAGAAAAGGCTTTTAGAGGAGAGTCTATTATTTGTATTTTTTTTTTTCTCCGGAATAGATGTTTTGAATTGCTTTTATATTTTCAAATTTAACAAAAAGGTGAACTTCCTGCAACGTCTCAGAAAATTCTTAAATTTTCTTTGGTTCCCTCTGTAGTTAATGATCATAGCTAATTGCCATATCTGATTTAAGCTGCGATTTTTTTTCATCTTTGTGACAGATTCCCTAAAGCTTTAGTAAAAAAAAAAACAAATAAAAATCTGTGCAGGCTTTTAAAGCTCTTTGTGTCCTGGCTGGCTAGCACTGGAATTTATTAGTAGTGGGAATGAATTTTACCTCAAGTGATCCATGCTTGAGTGATAGGCTGTGATTTAGAGTACCATCTGCTTGCTGTCTGTGGACACTTCACTGTATGACACCTAGAAATGCAGTGCTGTGAAATAACAGTAGAGAAATCCTAGCCTTCCTTGGTTTCTGTTTGGTTCTAATTAATCCTAATTGTGTAAAAACCTAGCCTAGAGCTGAAAAAATTCAGAAGATGACGTGAACTCTTGTTCTCTGCCTTCTAGTTTTCTTGCTGGTTGAATATACCACTTGAAACTCTTCGGACTTGAAGGCTCTCTTGACGTGTTCCGGGGACTGAGACCCTGACAGATTCATGGTTGTATCATATTAAAAAAAAAAAAAAAAAGTGTTTGTTTTTTCCCCTCCACTACTGGTGCTGAAGAGTATATCTCATTTATCCCATTAATGCTTTTCTTAGTTGGCTCCTGGAGAGACCCGAAGAAGCACATTAATGTCTGAGATGGCTTTTGATTAAATTTACTGTGGACTGGACCTTATCTTGAGGAGGGAAGCAATAAGGCCCTCTCTGAGAAGCCTGCTTATGATTCTTTGCTTAGAAGTAGCTCGTGGCCATATGGGTCTGTCAGACCGGCCCTACTGCTGGCCCCGTAGGGGCCTCTGTTGAGACTCCGTTTTCTCCTGTGGATCTTACCCAAAAGAGCAGAGGCTGCTCTAATTGCAGAGGCTGCTATTTCTCTTCCTCCCTTCTAATGGCAGCTGTTTAATGCTGCTGCCTGAGCTGGCAAGGTTCCTGAGAAAACTAGGAAGATATTGCTGCCTAGGTTTAGTCTGTTCCTGTCCTCAAAGCCTTGTCTTTTCATGTCTAAGACAAGAAGCTAGACTTTATAGTAGCAGAATTTTTATAAACAGTGATGTTGTTTCTTTGGTAAAGATTCTTATTTGCTTAATGCTTTTTTGTAAGCCTTTGCAGTAGAGCAGACATGCACTATCTAAAGCTGGTTCATAGAAATGGGTAGGCATGAGAGGGTCTATGTAAAACGGACACTTAAAAAGCACAGATAGAAGTGGTCAAGCGAGAAGGAATAGAGAGGGAGCTGTGAGCGATAATACAAACTAAAAAGCTCCATGTTTGTGTCATAACAGAAGGAACTCTTGTTAAACTTTAACACAAGCAAATTGTTTGTGCTACCTATGGCATTCTTTGCTTCAGGGAGTCATACAGCTAAGCTGCTCAGGATTTTTAAAAATACATTGTGTTCCATTCTAGGCACTGACTTCTGTGATTTACTTGTTTATCATCTTCAATTCCGCTAGAGGAAATAAATATTTGATCTTTAAAGGCTGTAGTCTGACTCTCCAGGCTGGTTTTGGCCTTACTCTTGCATCTGCTGTCTAACTAGAATTTATATAAATGAAAATCTATTTAGGTTTACTGAGCCAAGAGAAGGAGAACAAACAATGGGAAAGAAACTGATAGGATAATAAGCTCTGTTAGAGATACAATAGAAAGGTAATTATTATGCAATTAGAAAGGAAAAAGGCATAAACAGGAGGTCAGTTTGAGGTAGATCTGGTAGAATTAATGTGAGCTATAGAATATTTTTCGTAACACTTTTAAGTTTCCTTCAGTAATCAAAACCTGCAAAATAGTGGTATAACAATGTAGAAATCTTAACAGAAAAAACTCAGGACTGGCTGGTACTGCTAGGAAACTTTGACAACATGCTAAAATGTGGAGAAAAGGCAAATTGTGAATGGGATATAGTGCTTCCTGGCTCTGCAAAAAATAACCAGCAACTGCAAAGGGAATCAGTGTATCCTAAATTTAGTGTCATGTTTTTCTGCTTATCAGCAGAAATAAATAAGAGGGAGAAAGTTGTCGTATGTTATTAGGTTTTCCAAAATCCCTTTGAAATAATTAAACTAGGCAACACAAGAAGTAAGCTGGAGAAGGTTAATATAAAACAGTAGGAATGTGTGAGTCTATACCGAATGTGACAAATTATACTTCATGGGGTAACTTGTTTGGAGACTACCACTTTGGATACTGCCTTCTTGCCTGGTCCTACTTCTTCCTCACTTTCTTTTAACTGCAACATCTATTTGAGATTGCTTAGTTTGCAGACTGATGTATGACCAAATGTGTATATTTGCTTTGCAGCATAAAGAAGGATGCTAATTTGATAATGGTGATGAGAGAGTATATAAAACTTAAAGGAAAAGTATCAGCCAAAATGATTGTTCAGTTGTATTTGGAATGTAGTTGAGTGAAAAAGAAAAAGGCGCATTGTTCTTAGTGATGTATTTTCTGGTAATCTATTCTTTGGGATGTAGTAGTGTTCTAATCTTCTAAAGCAGAGACGTGATTTTTGGTAAAGGGTGCCCTTGTATTGAAAATATGACTTCAATTGTTCCTGGTAAGGATAGAAATCTGCCTAAAGCTGGCCAAGGTAAAAACCTTTTTGTAAAATCTTAGTGCACAAATACCCAGCAGATACCTTAAGGTGCCAAAATCTCCTCAGGCTGTTCCAGATGACTCAGTTCCAACACACCTTTTAGCTCCTGCTTTTAATTGACATGTCTGTATCATCTTGAATGTTTGAAAATGTCTGTTTATAGTGTGAACCACGGACAAATACTGGTACAAGGGATGGGATGGGCTTGGAGGGGGCAACAGTGGTTGGGGTAGCGAGTAGGCAAAGCTTTCTAGTGACAGCACTAGCTTATCCTGATGTAGAGCAAAACCTGTGTTTGTACTCTTGTCTCTGACACTCCACTGTAATTGCTGTGTTGGGTGCAGGTGAGGTTTCTTATGAGAACTCAAAGTTTCTCATGCTCTGTGATCTTAGCTAGGCAGGACTAGAGAGGAGCAAGGAGAGGAGGCCAGGAGATATTCACTGCAAGCTAGGCAACAAAGCCTAAAGTAGGGAATAGCGAGGGGGATCAGCAAAAGAGGGTACTGGGATGGACCCAAGTGCCTTTAAAATGTCAGAACTTTTAGGTAGGGAAATGTGTTTCCTACTGACTTTTAGGGAGGACAGCTAACACAATTCAGCAATTTTTCACTAATGCACAGAAACCAAGAAAATAAATAGTTCTCCCTAGGCATGTCTAGCATTTGGAGAAAGAGTGATGAAGGCATTAGGAACTGAAGTTGAAATATGTTTGGTGGCAATCCCCTTCTGGCTGAGCATTCTGAAACTTCATCAATAAGCAGCCAACTTCAAGTAATATCCTATTGGAGCTTATTCTGACAGAAAAGATGAACTACCAAACTGAAAACCAGCTGGCGGTTGCCAGCATTCAACAGCTTAATTTCATTTGTCTTACGCAAACAGAATGTATCATACTATATATGGGATCTTGCAGAAACTTGAGATTTAGGTGGGGGGGGGAAGTCAGGCCCGTAGACATTTGGGCCCCTTAACAACTGCCGCAGCAGTTTGGGAGCTCTGTCAGAGCTCTGTGAGTGACAAAGGCTGGCGTGTTCAGTAGCTACGCGTGCTGAAATCTGCAGGCTGTGTCATAGCTTAGTTTAACTCGATGACCTCACCTCTCTTCAGCGGCTTCTAGTAGCTGTCCTCTGTGCTTGCCTCAGTGCTTTCAGCGGAGCCCTGGTATCTGCAGCTCCGTCAACCGCCTTGGCGTGCTAATTAGTCACAAAGGAGCCGTGTTCCCACAGGACTGGCACTCGCTGTGTTTCCCTCGGCTGGAACAGCTTCTCGGTGGCTTGCTTTGTTTCTCTCGCTGTAAAGCCAGAGTCACCTTCAGCTGCCCAACAGCCAGGTTAACGTAGCAGACCTCAACCAGTGACGTATGGTAGGGGTAAAAGGTCAGTTTAGAAGTGCTGAAAATAGTAATGAACAGTACCATTGTCAAGAAAAATGTAATCAGTAAGTTTATGAATGATTGGAAGTTTACTGGAAGGGTCAGCTGTGTACTCCCAAAAATAACTTATTGAGTTCTAGGTGTTTCTTCAGTGTTTATAATATGGGGGGAAAAAACCAACCAAACAAATGACCAAACAAAACCACCCCTCAAAATACTAAACCAAAACACAAAACCAGCACCCCTCACCAGCAAAACAATAACAAAAAGCCCAGCCTGAACCAAAAAAACTCCAAACTCTTCAGACTGTAAAATTAAAGTAGCTGTAATAATTTATTCAGAGGAGAAGGGGAAGAGAGGATAGATGAAAAATGCAAAAACTTAATAATGGTAGCTAAAGATGTCAGTGGAATATCCAGAGCCAGTAGAATTAAATATTTAGATTAGGACAAATAGAAAATGTTCAGATACAGCAGAAGGGGAAATTCAAACTTCTTCAGTGTATTTGTTCAGTAATAATCATAGTTCAGAAATGGCTGCTGTTTTTAATGTAGGAACAGAAGACTGAGGAGACCTCCCCGAGTTACTGATTCTGTTCCTTTTCTTTTGCTGACAATGCTATTGTTTAGTTGTTACTATAAAATCATTAAGTACTTTTTAAATTATTTCAGATCTCCCTCTCAAAAAAAATAGGGTGATACAGTTATTTCTTCTGTGTGTAGAATAGGAAAGTTAGTTTTATAGCAGATCAGGCAGCAACTGTAAAATACTCTCAGATGTTCAGAGATGTTACACCAAATGCAGCAAAAGGTGATTTTAGCTGTTACTGTATCTTTTTTTTTTTTTTTTTTTTTTTTGGTTGGAATATGGACAAGTCTCCAAAAGACTCAAGGTAAACATTATGCTAGTTTTAGAAGTTTGGAATAAATAGCATGGTAATTGCAAACTTATCCCCAGCTTAACTAGAGTGCAGGAGCAGAAGGATGGACTGGGTGAGTATTGCGGTCTGTGCTGAGTAAAGTACCACCTAGATTACGTGGCTGACACTTTTGCAGCTCTTTGAAAACTGTGGCTCAGATCAGAAACAAAAGCTAATGCAGAAGGTTGAGCTGCTGACAGGTAAATGTTACTGTTGGTATGCGACACTGCTTTTTCTACATGGTGTTTCGCACGCTCATACCAACTTCAAAAGCACTGTCCTGCGGGAGATGACATCTCTGCCAACTCCATGTCAGTCATACTTCCTGAGGGAAGGCAGCACACTCAGTGTCGTCACCCCTCATTTTGAAGAACTGGTACCAAAAGCACTGAGGGAAGAGTCTCGCAAAGCATATGTGTCGGCCGCAGATGGCAGACTGGGAACCAGTATAGCAGGATGTCTTGCACAGTGCTGATCTAAGCATTCATTCAGATTTCCTAAATATCGTAACATTAATTTGTTCATCAGTTGTAATTAGAAACTTCTTTCTGGATAAGCAAATGAAAATAATTGGTGAGTCCTTTCATTTTGAGTGAGTTCTGATTTTTAGGATGTGAAGTCATCAACTGTCATGTGCTTTTAGTTAAATATTATTTGAGGACACCTGTTTTAAAATAGTAACTTTTACGAATACTTTTACTGAGGTAAAGCTGAGTTTCCAGAAGATATGCTGTTTGAATAGGAGGATTTAAAACTTTTAAATTTTTTTGTAATTCAACAGCAAAATCCCACTGATTTTAAAATAGCCCTTTTTTCCTATCCCAGTTCTTTCCCACTCACTAGGCCTAGCATTATTTTTCAGAAAAGCCAGACACTCAGAAGCTACTGGTATACTTTTTGAAGATTAAATTGAAGTAATTCATACAGTTTTTAAGACAGGAAGCTTGCTTTCTTTTTAGCCTATTGGAGTATACTATTTTCTTCAATTTCAGTCCAATGCATTTGTTGTTAGTCTTGTAACAGAAATACATTTGAGACTTTAGAATATTTTGACCAACTTAAAATCAGCTTTTATTTTTGAATGAGATGTATCTTAATTCTGTTTCAGGAAATATCCTTAAGTATTAGAAAATCTTCATTGGATGTTTAATAATTTTTTGTTTTTATTTTCCTCTCCTGTAGTTCTCCTGCCTTTGATAGATCGTATGGGAGATGCCAAAGACCAAGTTCGAGAGCAAGCACAGAATCTTATATTGAAATTGATGCAGGAAGCAGCACCGCCCATGGTATGATTACTTAATGAAGATTCAGATGTAGGCCTCCAGTGAGCTTATGACTTATGCATGAGTTTGACTTTGAATATGTCACAATGTTATGGCGACCATTAATAGTGTAAATGTTAAAGATATTCTTAATGGATTGACACTGATGCGTTCAGTTCAGCTAAAGATAAAAATCTGTCACAGTGCGATTCTGCAGTTTTTGCATATCATAGCTAAATTTTGAGTAGATGTTTTCATGTCATGTGGCAGGACTTTGTTAATTAAAGCATGTTTGAAGCAACTTCCTGGGTTTGAATTTGAATAGTGAGAATAAATAACTTTGTTTAGCTCTGAATTTATTCTAAAATTAGCTTTATACTTGAACAGTAGGAGTAGTCCTGCAGTTGAGACAATGCATTCTAACTTAGAAAATCTGGCTTTCTAGATGTATGACAAACATGCTCTGTGAACCTTTGACCAACTGAGATGGGGATAAGTTTTCCTCTGCCTCATCATCTTAGGTTGAAGTTTGAGTTAAGCAAACCTTTTTACAGTTCTTAGCCCTATGTGGCTTCCAAGTGCTAAATCTTGCATTTCTACTGCGTGAGTCTGAAAAATGTAGGATTATTTAACATGATTATATTGTTTGAGCAATGATGTTATGTGGAACAGGAGACCCTGGTTGTCAGTAGGAACTGTTATTTGAGTTTTTAATTTGCAAATAAAATCTGTTTCTGAGCTTTAAGTGCAGAAGTTAATAGGGAACATCTTTTTTTTTTTTGTGGACAAAGATTAGATTCTTTCACATGCTAATTCCTGGCCTTGCTTATTCATAGATACAGGTTTGAATGTTTGTGTGTAGGGAATATGATTTTGCAGACTTCATCTGCAGTAAGAAAATTGTTTTCGATTGCTTTGTTTGCCTGAAAGAAAAAACAGGTAGCATATTAGGCAACTACGGAAACATTTCTCTCCCTTCAAGCATGAGGTGTTTTATCACATGATTTGGTCACAGGTCTGAGTCAGATTCACGCATGAAATTCTAGTAGCATCATCCACAAAGACATGCCTTTACCTTTTCATGAGATCTAGTTTTGATTATATTCATTGACAGGAGACATTGCAGCACTTTTTCACGCTTAAGTGCAAGTAGTTAATGAGTGACATGTTTCTGTGCCCAAGATGCTCTGAAATACCTGGCATGCAGACCTGAAAGTACGCCTACTTCTACGGTAATAATATTTGAATAAGTGCACAGCAGAGTATCATGTCGACACATTCACTTGAACAATTGCTCATGAAGAATGTGGTGATAGTTGCTTCATGCTGGGCCCTCATCATGAAACAGTTTTAGATTATGGGTCCATCTTTCAGTTTCTGAAGAGTTGTTACGTTATACATTGAGGTGATGGAAGGAAGCTTCCGTACCCTTGGAAGCTGACTTGCAGTGTCAGAAGGAATACAAGGTTCATGGGGTCCAAGGAACAGCGTGCATAAGTAAGAGAAGATGTGACTCTCCTGGTAACTTCCATAGGGTGGAAGTTGTATCATTAAAAATTTGGATGAAAAGCATAAATCATCCTCACAGCAGGGACCAAAACAGAGAAGTCTTTCCTGTGTCTCCAACACTGAAATACAGAGTTTTACGCTCCCTTTGCCGCACAGAAACATCCCTTTAGAAGAGCTGGGTGGAATATTTTTGGGGGGATAAGTCCTGTAAGTTTCTTTCCAATCAACTCGTCTAGTGTGTTGTTGAATAATATGTAATTTGTCCTGTTGTCAAATCTCTTTTCTTGTTTTAAATGTGTTTGGGTTTTTTGTTTGGTTGGGTTTTTTTTGAGTGAGAACTAGATGTAGCTGGTTATGAGCAGGAAAGCATTAAAATAATAATATAGGCGGTATAGATGCATGAATGAGACAAAGGGAGGTTCACATCAACTGTTGCTAGCAAGCGAGACTTGAAATTTCTAAGCAGCCATTTGAATTTCTCTGTTTAGAATAATTAAGTTCTTAAAGTAGGGTTAATTTAGTGAAAGATTAAATTTCTCTTCAGTCTGTTTTGTTTGTATCAGTACTCTACAGTTGCCTCTCTACCTGTATTTTTGTATACCTAGCAAGGAGATTCTCTTTTTTCCACGTTTGTCCAGGAGTGGGTTATTTGGAAGGATGTTTTCTTACGTAAAATCCTATTCTTTGTTGTTAAGCTGGGCAGTTTTGGCAAGTATCCTGCTTGACTAAGGTTTGTTTTCTCTAAATGTAATGAAGTGTAAAACAAACAAACAAGAAACCACAGATGGGACAAAATGATCAAGCAAGGCTCTGATTGGAAAATTTTACATCTGCTATGAAGTGTGCTACATCATTAATAAAGAGGATGCAGTATTCCCTGCTTTTATGCTGTTGATTGGTAGCTATTTGGGTTGGTTGGTTGTTTTTTTTTTTTTTTTTTTTCAGAAAGCCGAATAAGATTGCAATAATTGGTATTGAATAAATTTTAGCAGATTTGTATGAAATCGTTATACCTTGTGATTTCCCCACTTGAGGGGTAGGAATGAGGGTGGTGCCCAGGCTGCAAAATGTGCTATTGCCAGTGTGCAGCCATCGCTAGGCAACGCTCCCCGCGGATGCTTGCTGGCTGCTGAGCTGTAATGGCAGCGTTGCAGCTGGAGGAGTTGCAGTTGGAGTCTGTGCATCTGCTCCGAAATACCACTGAGAATCCCAAGGCTCGTAAGCGTCACGTTTACACTTCTTACATCGTAACATACAGCTAGAGAACAACAAGGAAATGGAAAGGTAAAAAGGGAAACTGAGGAGAGAAAGGCTAAAGGCAGGCAATGAAGAACGAGTGCGCAAGAAGGTAAATGAGGGTTTAGTGAGCCAGAGAGTCGCACCACAGGAAGCGGCACCAGCACAAAAGGAGAAACGAAAGCAGAATGAAAATGAAAGCAAAGGAATTAGAATGAATAAGCAACAAATAATTGAAAAATTAAGAAATAAATTTAAAGCAAAAGTAGGGGAGAAGTGGACAGTGGGAGTATGGATAAGGACGAGCTAAAATGGATGAGAAGAAATTTTGGCAGGGAAGCAGAATGGGAAGCAAAAAGAATATAGCAACTTCTGCTTGAGTCAGTAGTTTGTAATGTTAGTGTTTGTTTTGTGTGTGCTAACTGTAACAATTCTGTATGTTTTTAAGAGCTGTTTCTCAAACAATAAAAATACTCAGCTAGATTTCTGAAGGATGCTTTTTAGAAATTGTTTTTGGCATAGGAATAAAGTGTTGTGTTCCATACTGTGCATTTTATAACTTAATTTTATCTGAGAAGTGCTTTTACTTTTCCAGTGGACCTGTCTTCTGTTATTCTTTTGCAACTGTTATGAATATAATTATAAAATATGGATGGAATTACATTGTATTGTGCTCCTGGTAATCAAAGACAATTATTTCTGTTTTTATAGTACATTTGGGAACGCCTTGCTGCTGGTTTTAAACACAAGAATTACCGATCCCGAGAAGGAGTGTGTTTGTGTCTTATTGCTACCTTAAACATGTAAGCTTTTTGTTTCTATGGTGATGTAAGGGTTATATCCTTCTGAATGTCATTTTCCTCTGAAACTAATACTTTAGGAAATCTGATTCCATTAAATTAATACATAGGAAAAATCAAACAACTTAACTTGTGAACTTTCTGAAAGAAAAACTAAAGGTATAGTATTTTTGTCTTATTTAAAAGTAGACAAAGGTCTAGTAGAGAGATGGAGCTTGATTGATGTAACTTTATATTTTATCAATGCTAAGCTAAAAGTTCACCTATGCATGATTTTTTTTTCTGGTTTTATGTAAAAAAAAAAATACATTTAACTTGTTTTTTAGTTATGGTGCACAACCATTAATCCTCAGCAAGTTGGTACCACATCTGTGTACAGTGTTTGGTGACTCGAATAGTCAGGTAAGGATTTCATTACTTAATAGTGCTTCAACAACTATTCTTTGACAGAGGACTGAAAGCAAAATAAATGTAGGCGTTTAAGAAAAGCCAATAGGTTTGCTTGTATACAACAGATCATTATTTTCTACCATGGGAAACAATAAACCCATTTTCTTCTGAATCAGCCCATCCATTGGCAGATGAAAGTAGAGTTGCAAAGGCAGCAGTGTTGCGATATACTAGCCCCTTTAGTTTTGTCTTCAGAGGTTGAAACTAGTCATTACTGAACATAGTTGTTTCTTATAAAGCATGTTGAAATAAAAAGAAAAAAAACCAAACCAAAACAAAACCCAAAACCATATTGACAGGAAGTATTGCCTCCAGAAGGAGCCCCTACATGAGATGTATAATGACAAATTTACTAAAGATAACATTATCATGTGCCAGACAGGTAATAATTTCCTAAATGCAACACAAATGGCATTTGAGCTCGTGGAAGGACCGCAGTTACAATCAGTTAATTAAGTAAAAACTTCTGCAGTGAAAATCAAGATGTAGTTCATAATGGTGAAATCTGAACCTCAGAAAACTTCCACATGGAAATTGCTAAGATCTCTTTTGTTTTATCTGAAGTTATGTCTGAGAGAAAAGACTAAGAATACAGTAAAGAAGAAGGTAGCATTGTTAGGAGATGAGCAAATAAGCAGGATAGGTCTTTATGCTTATTTTCTGGGTGCAGCAAAGTCCTTGTCTCCTTTGTATAGCATAGCATTGTTCTGTTCTAGAGAAAATCTGTTGAGAATTTTCGTATTTTTTGATAATTAGTAAAGATGTAGCTCATATCTTGATAGAGCAATTGTGCATTTAATTCAAACTGTTACAAAGAACAATACTAAAATAATTCCAGTAATTCTTTATAGAGAATAATGGCATTTACTAACATGCCTTTTTGGCAGTTTTTATTGTGATGACTATGGCTTAAATTTTTTAAAGAGGTAGTCCATCTCCTTGCTTTAATTGTTCTTTCCCCTTCCCTTATCGTCTTAATCCCTTTCTTGTGCTTATGTGATGCCATGTAATTCCTGTTGAAGGAAGTAAAGAAAATGCTGATCACTTTTGCCCACTCTTGTGGGCAGTCAGATCTCTAGTTTTGCAGAAACAGATGAAAGCAAGATGAAGTATCAAGAATGAATGCAGGGACTAACTTTTGGAAGTATTGCCTACTATGGTAGAGTCCTAAATAAAGCACATTTTCCCCACAAATATTAATCTTATGTCAAGCCCAGAAATTCCCTCTAGAGCTGTTATTTCTAGGATTTTTCATTTACCATCTGGATATGCTCTAACTTGAAACAAGTACTATCTTGAAATAACAGTTGTATTTCCTTTCCCTTCCATACTCACTGTTTGAGCTGTTTGTGAAATGAGTTGGCATGCAGGTTGATAGAAACTGGAAGATCAGTGGGTTGTCAGCAAATGTTGTTTTCATATCTGTAACCCTGAAATTAACAATTTAAACTCTGTGTTCACAGGTGAGGGATGCTGCCATACTAGCCATTGTAGAGGTTTATAGACATGTGGGAGAAAAAGTACGAATAGATCTTACAAAGAGAGGAATTCCTCCTGGAAGGTGAGTTAGCTGTTTTGATTTTCTAATCCTGAGCCATTCTGTGTTATTGTTCTTTCTCAGAACTTTAAACTCACAAAAAACCCCTTTGTTTTAAAATTATTACAATTTTTACTTTATCTTCTAGTTAGTTTTACTTCCTTTGTGATGTTACTAGTGTTCCTGACTTTCTTTTGCTGTTGTCTTTTCTGCTTGGAAAGAGGCATATAGGTGTATGATGAAAAGCAGCCTTACATTCAACAGTTAACCCCCCCAATTGTAAGAGAAGCTGAGAACTGGACAGTAGTAGAAGTATTTTTCAAAATTAAGCAAATATATACTGAGTGCAGTAAGGAAATAATTAGAAAATACTTGAATATATGCATCTTGTTCCTTGTTCTAGAGTTGCTGTTTAGCCTCTGTAGAAGAGTCTCAACTGAAGCACTTAAATGAAAACTTTTCATGTATTGTGCATGTGTGAGAGAGAACGAGTGTGTGTGTACATGTGTGAGTGTGTGTGTACATGTGTGAGTGTGTGTGTACATGTGTGAGTGTGTGTGTACATGTGTGAGTGTGCAATGAAAGTATGGCAAATCAACACCCTACTGCTTTCTTTAAGGTAGTTGTAATAAAAAAAAAATTGTCCTTCTTTGCTTCTTGCTGATTACATCAGACCAATCCTTTCCACCCTAGATATTTGCGTATGGGATACAGTCAGATGAGAGACAGGTGCTTTTCAGAATAACTGCTTCCCAATTCTGAAGTTGCAATTCTAGTGTTCAATTAGAAAGGAGTGTTCAAAAGGAGTGTTCATTGGTGTGTTACGCGTGCCATCATGGGACGCTGGATGTTTCCCGCAAAAGGTGCAAGGAAGTTTTGAAAATGCATACTTCGTTGGTCCTTCCTCTTTCTGAAAAGCAATTTCGGTCTTTAAAGGCTGGTCTGTGTTGTGTGTAGATTAGTTTATATGAAATAAAAGTAGTCATTGTTTTGTTGCTTCCTTGGTAAGTATTTGTTTAATTAAGAAAGCAAGACAGCTTGAAATGGTACTTAGTGAGAAAGACTGTTTATACAATAAAGTATTTCAAATTCCTTATTAAAACAATTTACACTTTTAAAAGTGTGTTAACCCCTTCTCAATGAACATACCACTTTACTCTGAGTCTTCATCTCACTTCTTCATTTTGATAAAGCTGACTATATCTACTACATGGTGTCAGAGAGAATATCAGAATGGATATTGTGCTTTATCAGACTCTTCTAAAAAATTATTTGTCCTGGTTTTTCATGATGATTTGTAGGGTATCAAAATATCATAGGAGAATGGTGTTGAATTTATTGTTTCACATTCCAAGTAGAGTTCAGCCTGTTTTGACAAAAGCTTAACCTGCCTATGGGATTGGGAAGTTGTTCTATTTAATGGCTGCCACAATTTTACACTATTAAGAGATGATATGGTTACCACAGAAGTTTAAGCCGTATTATTACTACAATTCCAAAAATTGAGTTTCATAGCAGATAATTGTAACATACCAGAGAATATCCTTCTTGAATTAAGATAGTCTTGGACATCTTTTGCAACAGAGAATAAGAGCAAAAGAGTGCAGATAACAACAGCCTTTGTACTATGAATGCTGCGTCTGACCAGAAGTTTAGGTTCAGCACTCATCCTGTTCACATTTCCATGTGATACAAAGTGAGTAAATCTTGAGATCCAAATAGGATTAAACACCATAGGAGCTTTGTATCCTCAGGGCAATCAACAGCTTCTAATTTAGTTGCAGTAGGTGCCAAATTGTTATTTCTACTGTCTGAATCAGTTGAATACAAAATTCCCCCTGATCTGAAAGAAAGCATAGTTATACCATTTGCATTTACATAAAGAAGTAAGGCTCTGCTTGGTGCATGTTAAACAAGTTGTTGCCACTGAATCTCAACAGTTTTAACCTGTCAAGGCTAGTGTAAAAAAATACATCAGCTGAATCTCAGTGCATGTGTCCTCTGCAGTAGTTTTCAGGTTGGGATGGAGGGGGAAGTTATGATTTACTTCCATCGCTGGCAGAAAGCAGAGTTGCTGTAATCTCCTACTCCTTCACACAAGTGACGAGGCGGTTGACAAAGCTCAGGAAAAGACAGATTAGCTCTATGGTAGCTCAGATCATTGTTCCTTCAGAGGCAGACCTGATTTAAGACATTTCTTCTCCAATGCCTGTCAGAAGTTTTCCCTTCTCTTGGATGCATTAAAATTTTCGTGTGGTTATGCAGGATTGATGATCTGTGGAAAAAAACCCTTTGATGTAGAGTGTCATCATTGTTTTGAGGGAAATCTGTCTTCATATTTGTGTGTCTGGGTAGGTTTTAAGGGTTTTAAGTATTACGGATAATCTGTAGTTCAGACACAGCTGCTTTCAGTTGTTGAGTTCAGCCTTAAAAGAACTGCACTGCGGCTCCTTCACTGTATGACAGTGCATTAAAAATTGTGCGTAAACATAAATATTAGCAGAAAACCCAATTTTTTCAGTATTTGGTGCACATGTGATTTAATAGAATGTCGGCTTGTTTAGTTTACATAACAAATTGCACATTAGAGATCTGCATTGCTTGAATGCCTTCTGCCCTAAAGCACTGAAAATAAGAGCTCATGTCTGCTGAAAGGAAGGCAGGAAAGTTAATCAAGCATTGTTTTGAGAAACTGTTCAACTTCCTTAAATATGCAAATGGTATAGACATGTTGTGTCTATGTAGTTAGTAATTTAATAATAGTAGGCTTAAAAGGTTATGTAATATGCACCTGGTAGGTTTGCCTTTGTGGAAGATACTGGCTTTTCTAGGGAAGGTTGCTGAACCTGTTGGTGTCTAGGTAGTCAATAAAAGAAGATGAGATCTTACTTTTGTAGTTTAACTCTAGTGCATTTTTATTCTTTACAGAGATTAATTTGTGAGTTTGTTTATAAATAAAATCAGTTAGTTCCTCTTTCTATTTTTTAATTTTTCATCTTACAAATCTCAGAATAATATCATGCTTCTTGCTTGAAGCAGATTACTTTTTCAGAAAAGTCAGTATCAAGTTAGTGGTTGGAAATTTGGATGTTATTTTCCCTTTTGTGAAAGTTGCTGCCAAAGAGGTTTGACAGTCTTTGATATTGGGCTTGTAAGTATTAAGTGTTAATACATTTGAGAATACTGAAAGTGGATGTTAATATTACATGTTCTGTGAGCCAAGAATAATGAACATTTTGTTCTATATGGGCCAAACAGAATTTGTTACAGTATGTATGGCTGTTTTGTTTGGTGGGGAGGGGGGCTATGATGGCAGCTTCTGCAAGAAGCTACTAGAAGTTTCCCCTTTGTCCAGTGGACTTGGCTGAGCCTAGGGTGGACCCGCTGCTGGCAGAATGTTCCCTGATAACGCCTCTGCAATAATGTATTTAAGAAGGGAAAAAGGAAAAAGAAAAAAAAAAGATGATGATGTGAAGAAGCTGAAGCGGAGGCAGAGAGCGGGAGGCACGAGCCTTGTGGGCCTTGCAGGCCTCACCCTCTGGCCTCCTGCTGGGCAGCTGACTGGGCCTGACTCGGCCCAGCCTGGCTGCGAGAAGTGGAGAGGAGATGAGAAGAGATCCTGAGAGGCATCTGCCTGCCTGTTGTGAAGAACTTCTTGTGAGAGGAACGGCTGCAGACACCAAGGTCAGTGAAGAAGGAGGGGGAGGAGTAATGCAGCTCCTGGCCAAGATTCCCCTGCAGCCCGTGGTGCAGCCCGTGGTGCAGCCCGTGGTGCAGCCCGTGGTGCAGCCCGTGGTGCAGCCCGTGGTGCAGCCCGTGGTGCAGCCCGTGGTGCAGCCCGTGGTGCAGCCCGTGGTGGAGCAGGCTGTCCCCCTGCAGCCCGTGGAGGCCCACCGAGGAGCAGAGATCCACCTGCAGCCTGCAGAGGACCCCACATCGGGGCAGGCAGATGCCTGAAGGAGGTTGTGACCCGTGGAAGGCCTGTGCTGGGGCCATTCTGGAGGGACTGCACCCCATGGAAAAAACTACCCACACTGGAGCAGTTCACGAAGGACTGTAGCCCGTGGGAGGGACCCCACGATGGAGCAGGGGAGGAATGTGAGGAGTTCTTTTCCCAAGGAGGAAGGAGCGGTGTAAAGTGACAGGTAATGAACTGACCATAACCGCTATTCCCTGTTTCCCCCGTCCTGCTCAAGGGGGGAAGAAGGTAGAGATAATTCAACATAAAGTTTAGCCCTTTAAGAGGGAGAGGTAGGAGGAAGTCACTTTGCTCTCTCTTTCATTATCCTGTTTTGATTTTAATAATAAACATATAGTTTTCCCCAAGTCGAGTCTGTTTTGCCCATAATGGTAACTCTAAGGATCTCTCCCTGTCCTTATCTCAAACCTCGAGCCTTTTTCCTTATATTATCTCTCCCTATTCCCTTGAAGGGTGGGGGAAGTGAGCAAGAGGCTGTGTAGCTTGGTCCTGAGTGGGGCTAAACTACGACAGTATGGAATCTGTATGATTGATCTTCCCTGAATGGAAATAATACATGTGGCTTTGGATAACAGTTGCTTACTCTGAGCGTTAAAAGCTTTTTAACATCTTTTAGGAAGTCATCTGATAACTTTTCTCACCGTTACTTGGGAAACATAAATGTATAAAATCAGTTATTTGTTTAGTTCTTATGTCTAGGGCCACAACTTCATATCCTGAAATGTTAAAGCATTTTGCAGTATGCATTTCTGAATACCGCATTTTATGTGGTATGCACATTCTGCTTATCTGTCTAGTTCATGTTGTAGATGAGGTCCATCTGTGTGTCCAGATGTGGACACATGTCTGTGCAGGATCCTTTTTTTTTTTTTTTTAAACTTTTGGAAGGGTGAAGTAAGAGGAAATAAGTGCAAGGTTTCATATGGACTGTTTCCTGCTTTAGACTCACTTTGGACATGAAGAACAGACTACTGACCCCTCTTTGTTCTTCTTTATCCTCCTGCTCTTGACAGGGGAGTGGTGCTTTTTTGCTTCTTCATCACAAGGTCCAAACTTTTAGGTATCCTCCTCTGCCTGTCATGCAAACAGTTGAAGTCCATCAAGAATGGTCATAAAGAACGCCTTTTCAGTCTAGAAGTGTAGTGGATTTTCTTTGCTAGCATCTGCATTTCTATGTGCATCCGTGTCAGTTCAAGCTGTGTCTTAGAAGGGTACGTATTCCTCTCATTGAACGTAATTGCCATAATATTTCAGCTCTTTGATAGACGTGTCACCTGCTATAGGAGAGGGTTTAGCAGGTTGCCAGGAGCCCCCATTTAAAGTGCTACAACCTGCTACATCCATTCCTCATTGAGACATCCAGCCCATGCAGAAGTGGCCTGCTGTCCTGAACATGTGTTTTTCGTCAATGGGGATTTTTCCTCCCATATGTGAAGTTGCAGAAGACCTATCTGTGCCTTTTTGGAGAAAGAAGATAATATTTCTATTCACTGGTGATATAATATTTCTATTGACTGATGACTTCACTGATTGATTATGCATGTCATATCCAGACTTGGGCTTGCAGATGTGAGATAAAGGAGTGAAAATGCTGCTTTTCTCAAAGAACATTCCACATTGATGACTGTGAAACCAGTCTTCGCCCAGCTCTGTAAACTTTTTTGGATTCCTCTTGGCCAGGCTCTCTTCTGCCAGGAACTAAGCTCCTGTAAACATTCTTAAATTGATCGTGGTTGCAATAATTTTAGAGACCTTACCCCGTACTGCCTTGCTGCCTGTGGCTGTGTGAAGAAGTATGAGAAGAGAAGAGAGTAGCAGGAAGAGCTGGGTGGGAGGAGAGGGAGGAAGAAACTTGTGAGAGTCTTTGCAAAGTAGTAGTTACAGTTCCTGTAAGCTGTACTAAAGAGAGGATTTGTTCTACAGTAGCACTTGACCATTTTGTCAGCTGTGTTTTACTGAATTTGGGTTTTTTTTGTAATTATGACAAAATACTGCAGAGTGTGCCTCTGGTCATAAAGACATGCTTTGAAAGTTTTAGGAGTGGCAGTACTGTGTTGTTCTCTAACCTGCACCACTGACTACATAGCATCCAGTGCTGACAAACACATTTTTTAATGTTCATAGTCAGTACTTTATCAGATAATTTGCCCAGAGTGAGAGGCAATGTGTGTATTATTGTAATATATTTATAAGGAAGCATTTCATTTTTCTCTTCTGTTTAAAATGCTCAGGAAAGCATTTTTGAGAAGTAAGTTCAAAAGACAGGAAATATTTTTTCTTTTGAATTCTCTAAAATATGTGTGCCAAATGCATAACATCAGCCTAACAAGATCTAAAAAGCAAAGTGAAATTTTAAAGGAAATCTATTAATCTCTCTAGTCTTCAGTTTCTTTCAGGATAACAATTTCAGCCTTTCAGATGTAGTGTTAAGTCCTCCTAATTAACTACATGGACTGGTAATGCAGTGTTTAGTACAGAATCCAGCAGTGTGGAGTGGAACTCGCAATCACTGGTAAACAGTAAAAATACTTGCTGTGGCACATACGAAGCAAATGCGTTAACTTTCTTTTATGTAAGCAAGATGGCATAATGTGTTGCTATGTGTATTGATTCTTGTGTGAACTTTTCACTTTGTATGTTTGAAAGCACATAGCATGTTAATAGGATTCCAAGTGTCATTAGTAAATGCTGGTACGTAACTGTAGTTTTACTTTTTGAAGTCTAAGTTAAAAAAAAAAAAAAGGAAAAACCAACATTTTGGTATAACTTGCCTTTGGTTTACAAATTGACCTCTTAATTAAAATACTTGTGGTTTAGTATTAAAGCAGTGTAGTCCTTGTGAGTGGCTGCCATTTCAGACATTTTGCTGTGGCTGCGATGGTTGTAAATGCAATGGTGGTGCAGAAAGGAGAGGATAATAGGTTCCAGAGGGAAGACTGACAAGTATGTAAGGGAAAGATGATGCAAATTACTGCTGAGGTACATAGAGTTCTGAGAGAAGTTGAGATGGTATAGAATAACTGCTGGTTTGTGTTATGGGTTATTGACTTATATGATTAAGGGTTTTTTTGGTGTTGGTTTTTTTTAGATGCTTGCAGTAGGGTGGGCCTTTTTGTGGAATTCTCAGCTAAATCCAGGTAGTTCTTCTTGTGGATATGTTAAGTACAGGACAAATTTACTCTGTAGCAGACTGCTTGGAAGTATTGCGAAGGTAAAAATAGTGCATTGTGAGAGTCCTAAAAAATTGGAAAGTGTGGGGAAAGGCTCAGGCTTTTTATACTGTTGTCTGGTTGCATTTAATGATTTTATTGCATTCTTCAGATAAATGAGGTGCTAGTGAATGAAAGGGGTATGTGGTGTGTTAGCGTAGGCTGTGCACAGCCTTTCTACGCGGATCACTGAGTAAAAGTGGTGTGTGCATAAGTACATGTTGGAGTTAAATCTTTGTGCGTCCTTGACTTTGTTCCTTTATGTATTGTGAGAATTTTCATACCTAGGCACTGTTCTTACCCATTTTTCTTGGTTTGTCTTAAAATAGTTTTGATAGTGAGTTGTAAACAGAGCCTTTCAGTACTTCCTCTTTTAGCAAATTTTGAATTGGGTAATATAGTCTCTAGTACTGGTAATGCAGCTGAACTGTACCTGTTGGGAGAATTGCAGTCTACCACGTGGTTTGTAGTTCATAACTCTGTGCATTTAAGGTCAGGATTCAATCGTGCTAGTCTTGTAGCTAAAAATTCACATGCATGTTAGATATTACTGTATTCTGAGTAGTCTAAAATGCAGGAAAGTCATTGGAGAAATGTAAGAAAATGTTCTCGATTGTTTGCAGCTGAACAGTGTATTATATGAGTACAAACCCAGTGCTGGTGTGTGGGTCCCATTTGTTTCTGTGAGATACTTTGACTGCTTTTATTGAGTTTTCGGCGGAAGTGATGAGAAATGGTTGTTTAAGTGTTTTGCCAGCTTCCTTGCTTGACTAGCGTTTTCTGCCTTGTGGGACTAGATTGCAAATCTAGAGTTTTTTGGGTGATGCTTGTTTGGGTTTTTGTTGTTGTTTTGGTTTTTTTTTTTTTTTCCAATTTACAGGTAGCTAAGCACCTGTAGTATATTTTCTGTTGTGAGAGTTTAAATCAGTGCTGTGCATGTTTAACATAACTGAAGTGTTTATTGTACACCTTAAGTTTAGAAAAAAAAAATACCTTTTTTTCCCCCGTGGAAATGCTAACTGCTACAAAAGTATTTTCATTACAAAACTGAGGAAATTGAGGAAGAAAAATTTTGAGGAAAAATTAGTAATTGACTCAGAACAAATAAAATAGTAATCCCTAATTTTTTTCCCACGTGAACATTCCATATGTCAAATTGTTGCTTTTTAGTGTTGTGTATAAATAGAGTAATATAATAGTTATCTGAACGCAATATATACTATTACTGAACCTGAACTTTAGAATTTTAGTTATTTTTAATCATGCTAATTATGATGCTCAGTTTTGTTCTTTGCTAAGTTGGCTTATTTTTCAGTGCATTTGTCTGAAGATGTTCAACTAACTTAAGAGGCATCCTTTAGTAATTTCTAGATACTCTTAATCCCTTGTATATTCTGTATTAGGCTCTGGGGAGACCTTATAGCAGCCTTCCAGTACCTAAAGGGGGCCTACAGGAAAGACAGGGAGAAATTCTTCAGCAGGTCTTACTGTGATAGGGCAAGGGGTAATGGCTCTAAAATAGAGGGAGGTAGATTCAGACTGGACATTAGGAAAAAAATTTTTCCAGTGAGGGTGGTGGAACAGGTTGTCCAGAGAGGTGGTGGATGCCCCGTCCCTGGAAACATTCAAGGCCAGGTTGGACGGGGCTCTGAGCAACCTGATCTGGTTGGAGGTGGCCCTGCTCCTTGCAGGGGGGTTGGACTAGGTGACCTTTGAAGGTCCCTTCAACCCAAACTATTCTATGATTCTATTACTGCTTTATATACGATAATAAATTGATTTCTGTTTTTGCCAGTACCCTGGGGGATTTCAGAGATGTAAAAATATTTCATTGTTGTTGTTTTTTACAGGTTGCAAACAATCTTTGCAAAATTTGATGAAGTAAGAAACTCTGGCAATATGATTTTAAGTAGCATCACTGGTGAGTATGAACTGTCATATATTTATAATCAACTGTAGATTGGTAAAATATAACTATTTAAATACTAGCATTATCAATGTGAGATGGATGACTATAAACATATGTAAATACTAAGAAAATGAGACACTTAATGAAAGAAACTTAAATGGTATTACTGAAAGTATTTGCTGGACTGCAGTCAGAATAAAATTGGAGAAGGTGTTGAAACTGCATGGAAACAACCAGTGAATCTTTAACAAGTTACACATGTGCTCAGTAGAGGATACAAGAATGCTGCAAAGTATTCATGCATGGGAAAAATGATCAGATGAACCTCTATCCTATCTTACAGTATGTTCCTGAAAGAAAATGGTAATTTAGTGATGGATGTGTTTGATTTCTTAGTTAAAATAATTATTTTATACATGGAGTTTTAAATTACAAAAATTTGCAGCATTCAAAAACACTTAAATGTTGAAGTTAAGACTTTACTGAGTTTAAGCTCTTTATTTTTGGTGTGTTTCATGAAAGGGAAACCTGTTGCGCAGAGAATCCCTGTTGCTTCCTACTGTATTCTTGATATTTTTATAGTCTACAAGAGCAAAACTGTCATTCTTTCTTACCTAAAATTAGAATTTAAGAAAAAAGAACTGTGACATAAGAGCATAACATGGGAGATGTTGTGGCAGTAGCTTTAATATAGTTGGTTTTGAAAGCTTCATTGTCTGTCTTCTAGGAGTCAGTAGGTCTTGTTTTATAGAGGAGGATTTTTCGATGTTTATTTTCCTTTCAAAGCAATTATGCTGACTGAAAGGGAGGCTCTTCTAGATCTAAAAAGTGTAACCATGCCAGAATAGAAATATTTTGAGGAATGCATATGATCTGTTAATGTACTCAAATATACCTTTTGATTTTAAATATTCTCACCTTTGTTAGTGTGAGAACAGAAGAGGCTGTGTAGGTTCAAAGGAATGTGTTTTTACAACCTTTTCTGTGATGCATTCTGCTTTGAAATAAAACATTGAACACTTAAAGAATACGAAAGTAGATTTGTAAGGATTAATGTTAAAAAAAACCCAAAAGAAAACATACTAATTTGGGGGGAAAATGTTTTGCATATATGTGCTGTTAGACTATAAATTTACTCATTGTGAAAGGGTAAACCATTATTTTTTGCTTTTAAAGTTAATGCTGCTATATAGATTTGAGAGGTTCAAAGATGCATTTTACATGTCTTTGGTGGTTCTCAGGAGATCAGAGGAAGTTGCATGAGGGAATATAAATGCGTTGAAATAATTTAAATATATATGAAAATATAACTGCAACACTGCTGGACTAGTTTACATAGCATTTCTGAGCTTTTTATCTCTGTTTTAATAGAGTTGATTAAGTTTATTTTTGTTTAAGCCATTTTTATCTCATTTGTTAAATGCAGATATTAATGCCGATCTGCAGCAGTATAAACCTTTTATTTTGCCTTGTAGGTGGCAATTTCTATGCAAAAGTTACTATGATTCTGTTTTTGTACCACAGAGGGAGAATCCCTCTAATACGTTGGTTTTGGTATTTTTTCCTGAACCTACTTTATCTGTTGCATCCATCTAGACCATTTTTTTATGTTATTGAAAAGATACGCTTCCGTTGTTAGTGCTTTACCTTGGCTTTGTCCTTCGCTATTCTCTGAAGGACAATTTGTATTTACGGCTTGCTTACACGTGTAGATTAAAAGTTACTGTTGAATTCCTGTAGCCTTGTTACCAACTTTTCTTTTAGGAGCTTTATCAAACATCTCTGGATAAAGGCCAGATTTTAATGTCTAAATACATTTGTTACAGTGTTGGGGATTGTTCTAGTGCTTTGGATATGTTGGAGTAGGGTTTAGGAAGGTAGAGGGGAATAGGGTTATGTTTCCAAAGGTGGGGGTGAGGGGGCAAAAAAACTGTTAAACAGTTATATTTTATTTTCTAAAAAGTTTGTACTAACATGATTAAACACATGAGAGGTTTTACAAACATTGTACTGGTATGCTTAGGTATGTGGGAGAAATACAAGGACAAGAGGAAAAGATATTGTACTTGCAGTCGTATGCACACTGGTGGATTTAATATCTTTTTGTCCCTGTGACTGTGTTAGAGTGGACCTAGGGTGAACAGTCCCTTTAGTCTCGTGTTACCGTCTTCCTTTGTTGAATCTGATCCCTGATGAAACTGTAAAGAGGAGGAGGGCAATGAGTTGGTTACTGGTAGAGACTGATAGATCCTCTTGGAGGGCAGATAAGGTGAAAAGCATATTGAAACAAGCATGGATGGAATAATCGGGGCAGAGTGTAGCAAGTGGTTTCAGAAGCCTACAGATGAGAAGGCACTGTGTCTAACACGGGGACTGGGCAACAGTCTGGGTGCTTTTGCTTGACATGGGCCACTTACAGGCTTAAATTATATCACACTGCTAACTCACCTCTCCAACTGACCTTTGATGATGATCATTTTTTTTTAAATTATTATTGGTTTTCCCCCCTTCTCCCATCTTGCCTTGCCCTCAGCAGTGGGTAGTAAAAACAGACACTATTTCTTTAATGTAAATTATGTGAATGAATTAGCTGCTATGAAAACCTTGGGGCTTGTTTACATTCATAATGGTGTTGCATATTAAGAGAATCATGTCAGGGTGTTTGCCTGTTAAACAAAATCTTACATGTGCTGCTAGTTTAACTCCACCAGAAATACATATATCCCTGCAAACTGGAGAAGGTTCTTAAAAGCACCTCCCCATTTTTCAGCAAATGAATGTTCATTTCTATGGAAACAGAACTGGCAGCCAATCTCAAAGCTGCAAAAGCACTTGTTTCTGCTGCCTGAGATTTGTAAATACTGTTTTCTCTTAGAGAATTTAAACAGACTCCTATATTGGGTAGTAGTGTAAATTGTGAGACAGAGAATTAAAATAAAAGTAGGGAAAATAATAATATTGAGCTCTCTACTTTGCCTCATTGAGCAGACAGAATGGTTTGAGCTGGATATAAATTGTGCATCTCTATTCTACCCATGCCGTTTTCCCATTTTAACGGTATGCCTCATAGCATTAGCTTTCTAAACAGAAACCGTGACAGGTAGGATACGGTGATGTTAGTGTCACGGTCGTGGGGGAGCTGTGTTATGGGCGATAAGGATACAGTTCAGCATTCAAAAAAAAAAAAAACCACAAAAAATCCATAGTATAAATGTGTATCTGTTTTTCCACATTACGCTCTTGTTTATTTCGCTTTGCTGTTTTCTTTTTGGAAATATAGTTACTATGGAGACAATGACGACATACTCCTGACAGAGCTCACCGGTGTGGCACAGTAGGAATCTCTGTAGTTTGGGAAGTACAGAGACTGGCAGTAGCTGCCATGATTATTTTGTAGGGTTTTGAGCTGCATGTATTTCTTGGCTTGCTCAATGCAGATGGTCAGAATGTAGCCACATTATTTTAAATTTCAGCTGTTGTTCTCGCTGGTTAATGTTTTTAAATAGGAGAATTTACTGACCAGGGACGCGTAACAGTCAGTTTAAGCCTGTCTCGAAGTAAAGGGCCTCAGCAGGCTGATGCTTCCACTGTTTTTTAGGGAACTTGCATGAGTGTTTGAATTTTTACTGCAGGGAATTGTGCCCTGGCTCCCGCAAACGCGTGGATACAAGAGCTGCGCAGCTCCCTTCGTGTCACAGCTGTGTGTCCGTCTGCATTTTAAGCTTTTCCTTAGGCAAGTTGAAGTAAATTGGAACTACTTTTTTTTTTAAAAAAAATAACTTTATTGGCTTGCACTCTTTCCACCTTCAGTATATCAGTTAAAACATTGATTTGGGAATAAACTGTAAGCAGAAGTTGAGATTTTGGGTCGGTTTTCATTATAGTTTCCATGCCACTGCAAAACGCTCTTCAGCATCTGTTGCATGCACGCCATAAAAAGCTGTTTCTCTTAAAAGTTTTGAGGGGATTTCCTAATACTCTCGTCAAAGAGTACCCTTCTTCTATGAGCTGTCTTCTGCTTCCTGTGGTTTAGTTTTGTTTTATTTTACTTATGTTTTTGATTGGTTTCTTTCCGCGGAATGCCTGTCCGAATAAAGACAGCCCCGCAGAAAGCGGTGAGGCTGTCGCATCGTTTTCCGTGTGGTGGGGGGAGGGGCGGACGGACTTCATCCCACGGGTGAAATTTCGCCCCACGGGCGTCGCGGGTGGGCCTGCGCTTCCCCTGCTTGCTGGGGCCGGGGCGGAAGGGCAAGGGCGCGGGGGCGGGCGGCGACGGGAACCCCGCGGGGCACGTGACCGCCGCGGCGGGGGCGAGCGGGGTGGTGGGAGGATAAAAGTCCCCGGTGGGACGGTGCCGATCGGGCCAGGCGCGGCGGCGGCGGGGGGAGGTTCCCGCGCGAGGCGGGACTGCTATTTTGAAGCGGGGCGGCGGCGGCTGTAGCTGTAGCTGTTGCGGCAGGGAGCCGGCAGCCGCCGCGCCTGCCCTCCCGCGGCACGGCCGCGGCATGATGGCTGTGGGGGACGGTGAGTGCGCGCCTCCGGGCACCGGCGCTGCCCCCTCGGCGGCTGGGGGAGGGAGGGTA
>JAAGAY010137982.1:20802-38448 GCA_011801015.1 Ardeotis arabs | reverse complement strand
TTTTTTTTTTTTTTTTTTTTTTTTTTTTTTTTTTTTTTTTTTTTTTTTTTTTTTTTTTTTTTTTTTTTTTTTTTTTTTTTTTTTTTTTTTTTTTTTTTTTTTTAATTTTAACCAGGCGTGGATTTCTGGGATGGTCCGTAGTCTTAATTATTTACAGCGCTGGCAGTTTCCACTCTGCATTTTTATGTTGGCATTCTCTTTACCCCTCTTGTCTCAGTGTTACTTGTGTTAGCCCGCTCTGTAAGATAAGACTGCGTTCACCGTAACGGTTTGTCAACAAGCATGTGTTCATCTGTGCTGTTTTGTGAAGAAACGTATAGTAATTCAGCGTAGCCGCAAAAGAAATGCCTTGCTTCTAGGGCTAGGAATATATATTTAATAAAGACATGGGATGTTACTACGTTTCCTTCACTGCACAGTGTATTGTTACACAAACCAAAGGAAAGTAGGTCAGTAAAGCAATACAGAATATATTGTTGTGTTTTGATGAAAAACTGGAGATATGTTTTATCTTCCTCACATCTCTTGGTTTTGTGTGACAGCCAGGTTCTTTGAGCTTAATAACTTGATGACTTTCTATATATGCATTATTACTTTCAGAGAAACTTGAGGAGCGTTCATTTGACTTACAGCAAGTTTGGGAATGTAGTAGGAAGGCTGTGCTTTTACAAATGATTATGTATATAGTTTTAAATAACATTAAGGAAGATGGTCGTATAAAGATCACATACTTAGATTAAGGTGACTCTTTTGTCTGAAGTTGCCAAAATATCAGCAGTGAGTCTTGAGAAAGACCTTTTCTTAAGGCATCCTGAAATGTGTGTTTTTCACTCAGTTCTTTGATATGGTAGAGGCTGAATAATTAGTGTGACTGGAGCGGTGAAATTAAGGCTGGGCTGTATAGTTTTTTAAAAAAAAAAATCGATTATGTCTTTGATGTTTCTATTTTTGTTTGTCATCTGTAAGATGCAAGGGAAGTCATGGTCTTTGTAGAACTGAACAAGTAGTAGGCTCTTTCTTGTTGAGTTTTTTTTCTAGGAGTGTTTTTCTTTGCCTTTGTTTCCCTCCTGTGAAGCAGCACAGTTCTCTGTGGTGTAAACATGGATTGTGGTAACATGCAGATTAAGGATGCAAGTTTTAGCATGTTAAGAAATAACTGTATTCCCTAGGCAAAGCTGTAAGATTTTTGTGGTTCTGTAATAGTCGAGGTTTATAAAGTGAGGGTGACTGTGGAGTTCTCTTCTGTATAATTTAATTCGTCATTAACAAAGGCACTAAGAACAAAGTACTGCTCAGGCAGTCAGCTGACATTCTGTGTAGGAGCTTTGAGCAATAATGCCAGATACAATTAGCAGTGTGTAGGATGATTATGTAGCTGTTGGTCTCTCTTAAAACTACTGCTTACCACATTTACAAGGAATTCAGTCTTCTGACGTTGTGTTATGAAACTGCTAGGGAAAACAAAACCTTAGTTACTATCAAGAAAACTTTCATTTTTAAAAAGTGAATTTACATGTAGGTTTTGACATGGTCTTTTGTTTTGCAAATATCCTCTACATCCTCCTAATATATGCAGCATTGAATAAACAATCCGTTTGAAGGTTAGTGATTCTATAACCTTTGAGAAGTGGCTTTTATTGACAAAATGTCACTTTTTTTTGTGGCCAGTGTGTATGTTTAATGTATTATTTGTGAGACTGATTTTTCTGGAAGGCATTGCGCAGATACTTCAGAGAACATAATTTTTTGGTTTGCTGACTTATTTAGCCTAGATATGTTACAAAATTGCACAGAGTATGTTTGGAAATGCTATGTAGAACTGGTAATGTCAGCATTTTATCTTAAATGCAAGACACTTACCTATTGTAACCTTTTGGATTTTTTTTTTGTTGTTGTTTTCTTGAGCACAAGCAGAAATGTAAATAAACGTGGTGCTTAACTGTTGAATCTTAATCTGATTTCTCAAGATTAAAGGGAAGAGCTCCCATGTTGTCTGTCTCGAGCTCTCCAATCTTCTGTTGGAAGAATGTAGAGGAAAAATAAAACAGTACTGCGTTTGTGGCCCAGAAGACAATTGGACTGCTACTTCTACTGTACTGAATGCGTACCAGTGGGAAAGCATGCACTGTTCTTAGTCTTAAAGGCATTTCACATACTTGTGTGAATGTAGGTCTGTGTTTGACCTGCAGGTTGTGTTCTGAGGCTGCTGAGGAAAACCAGTCAGGAACCGTTCCTTGCTCTGGATTTCTTGTTCCTTGGAGAGGATAATGCATTTCTGCTCTTATCCGTTGATAACCAGATTAGCGTGTTTAGGAGGCCGCTAGCAGAATTGCAGTGTGGCACATCACATTCTCTTTGGGGTTTGTGATCCAGTATCTTCCACCAGTGCTTTCTCACCTTTTTGTCAGTCTGTGCTGTGCTACTTTGTTATTTCATGGGTAAGGGACTATCTTGTTCCCAGTTGAACAAGGTAATTAGAATAAGGACAAAATTATCTACCTAGAACTATGAAGGGTCATGAAGGGAAGATTAGACATAGGTTTTCTTAAGACGTACTAAACATATTGCAGTACAGACATAAGGTATTTGAGGGCTATCTAAAAGCATGTAATCAGCTTTGGAAGAGGACATATTTGGTCCACACATTTGTTGCACTAGCATATACTAAGTAGACTATTTTGAATCTATGGTGAGTTGACCCTGGCTGGTGCCAGTGCCCACCAAAGCTGCTCTGTCACTCCCCCTCCTCAGCTGGACAGGGATGAGGAAATATAACAAAAGACTCATGGGTTGAGTTAAGGACAGGGAGAGATCACTCACCAATTACTGTCACATGTAAAACAGACTCGACTTGGGAAATTAGTTTAATTTGTTACAAATCAAATCAGAGTAGGATCATGAAAAATAAAACCAAATCTTAAAAACACCTTCCCCCTACCCCTTCCTTCTTCCTGGCATCAACTTTACTACTGAATTCTCTACCTCCTCCCCCACACTGATGCAGGAAGATGGATGGGGATTGGGGGTTGCGGTCAGTCTATCGCGTGTTGTCTCTGCTGCTTCTTCCTCCTCATGCTCTTCCCCTCCTCTGGCATGGGGTACCTCCCAAGGGACACAGTCCTTCACAAACTTCTCCCACAGGCTGCAGTTCTTCATGAACTGCTCTAGCATGGGTCCCTTCCACGGGGTGCAGTCCTTCAGGGACAGACTACTCCAGCACGGCTTCCTGTGGGGCCACAGCTTCCTTTGGGTGCATCCGCCTGCTCCAGTGTGAGGTCCTCCACGGTCTGCAGGTGGATCTCTGCTCCTGTGTGGGCCTCCACGGACTGCAGGGGGACAGCCTGCTTCACCATGGCCTGCACCACAGGCTGCAGGGGAGTCTCTGCTCCGGCACCTGGAGCACCTCTTCCCCCTCCTTCACTGACCTTGGTGTCTGCAGAGTTGTTTCTCTATTCTCACTCCTCTCTCCAGCTGCTGTTGTTGCACAGCAGTTTTTTCCCCTTTTCAAACATGTTATCCCAGAGGCATTACCACCGTTGCTGATGGGCTTGACCTTGGCCAGCAGCAGGTCGGTCTTGGAGCTGGCTGGCATTGGCTCTGTGGGACTTAGGGGAAGCTTCTGGCAGCTTCACAGAAGCCACCCCTGTAGCCCACTTGCTACCAAAACCTTGCCGCATGAACCCAATACAGAATCATATGATGAATGAGATAAATCTGCTTTTTTATTAGTGGATTTTTATTTGAATGGCATACAATATAATGATGGTTCATGACCAAGATGGTTCAAGCGCTTGTCAGATTTCAGATGATAAAGCATATGTGACTGGTTTATGACTAGGGATTATCCTTGTGTCTTACTACATATGCATATCAAATGACAGATTTTGTCTTCTTTGAAAATACTTCATTAATATATGCATGGTCCTAGAGCACAAGAACAATTATCTTCTACTCCCTGATATTCTTCTGAGGGAAGGCTGTCTTCCTAAGTCCTTAATCTGATTAGTAGTTTCTGTAAAATGTGAGTGCTGTACAGCTTTAATATTTTACTTTTGACTGAAAAAAAGATTGGACCTATTAAAGGTAGAGAGGCTGTAGTGATGTTTGAGATGTTAGCTTGATTTTAAAATATATATAATTGTAGTGGATATGCATTTCTGATGTATGTTTCTGATTTTCCTTTTCTGTGGTAGGAGGTTTTGTAAACCAACAGAGTTCTGTGAATGACGGGAATAAAGCAATTACTACACTGACCTAGAAGTTGGGCGGGGTGTAACTGTGGTGCTTTGTACCATCCGGAGCTGTTTCCTGGGGAAAAAAAAATACAGATAGTAGCAAAAGTTTTTTTTTCAGGAGCATAGCAATGCATCACTTGTTCCCTTTTCTGTTCTTCTTTGGGCCTGTTTTTTTAACATGCTGACTGCGCCTGCACTGGCTTCTTTCCCTGTAATTGCTCCGCACCCCTCCTCTTCCGTTGTTAGCAGTTGGTGGGCACGTTGGTTTGGGAAATGGTTCTACTCACTGTGCCTGAGAGAGGAGCGACAGATACCATGAGTTGGAATTTGGTTGCTGTTTTGAACCAAACCAGTGCAAAGCTTCTTTTCACTGTAAGGTCATATGCTACTCCGAGTGATTAACATAGATTCTGAGTAGCGTTTTGTCTATAAAGTGCGCGTACCGTTGCTAATGGCAGTAAAAGAACAGTGGGACAGTGAAATAACTGAGTGGGAGGGGGAGGGAATGTGTAAACAAGCCAAGGGCTATATGAAAAGACACAGTTTCTACTCAGAGAATAGATGAATACAGGAAGGTTCAACACTGATGTGAATAAAAAAGTAATTCACGGAAGAAGTATGCAACTCAGAGCATTTCTTACTTAAAAAACAAAGCTGCAAACATGACAACACAGTTAGTTTCTCAAAGCCAGCATACATTCTAGACTGATAATTGCGCTTGTTTCTTTTATATTCTAGAATAATAACTACAAGTACATTTTATCTTCCTGTTTCTAAATGACGCTTTTAAAGTTTCAAGGAATTTTTGCTGTTCAGTTCTGGGGAACTTGTGGGTGGTGGTTGTTGTTTTTGTTAAACGTGAAACACCAGTCCACTAAAAAGATTTCCAGATACGTTTAATCTGGCATCCAAAAGTGTTGATTGCTTTAAGAGTCTGCTTACATTTGGTTTTGAGAACAAGTTACATAAGAGAAAAAAAAATCCTTTCGTGTTTCACTTGATATGCTTATTTGTTTTGAAACATCTTTGATTATTCCAGACTATTGCTAATATTAGGGTTTTTTTCTTTTTTTTTTTTTGAAAAAAGGCACATTTTGAAATAAGCATTAGAATTGCCAACAGGCCAAGGAGAAATTTCAAGTCTAGTAAGGATTTTCTTTGACAGAAGTTGTAAAACTCTTTCATATGACTAATTGGATATTTGCCTTGCAGGGTTAATTTTCATCTTTGTTAGCTGTTAAATATGAGGAGTCTTTCCTTACTGTTATGTATTATTTTTCATGAAATCTTACTGTAGTAAAAAGTGATGAGCAAGTAAGCTATAATGGGATCGTTTCAGGTGTCTGAAATGCCTTCAGAGGTGAAGGTTCTGCTGTAGTATTCACCTGAATCAGAAATTCCACTCTGTACATTGTATTTATAAAAGTACTGTAATTTTAAAGAATTGCGGTTTGTGCATTTTTTCCTTTCCCAGCTCCTTCATCATATGCTTTTATAGCAGTGGCAGGAAAGAGCAGTGCTTAACTTGAAAGGGCCTTTTGAAAACCAGCTATGCCTGTAGATTCTCACAAGAAGCAACTACAATTTAAAACTCAAAGGAGTTTCACAGCTATATGGAGAATAGGCAACAGGATTTTCATGGTTACTGGTTTAAAGTTTCTCTGGTGCAACTTCATGTATTTAATTGATGTGAAAATTCTTCTCCTCAACTGAGGAACACTTAAAAGCCCTCAAAATTATGGATAGTTGGAGCTTAGGGAGAGATGAGGAGAAGGGATGAAGATGTAGAACAAAGCTCTTCACAGCCTGCAGAAGAAACTTACTTTCTTCAAATTGGATATTTTTGCTTTCATCAAAAATCAAGAGCTCCATGATGTTCCATGGTCACCTAAATAATAAGTAATAATAAGTAGATTTATGTTTGAAAAAAATATCCTTTTGTCGTTACAGATTTTGTGTGTTGGCCTGGTAAGTTATTTGGTCAATCAACTTGTACAAAGAGATTTGCTATTGAACTTAAAGTTCAAAAGCATTTCTGTGTAGATTGTTTTTGTCTAAAATCTTTTCATGTTGTTGAGGTGAGCTACTCAGAAATACTGAGGCAAGCAGTCAATATGTATTATTTTGGGACTGGATGATGTTCTCACAAAGGAAGAGGAGAAATGACAGCTACTAAAGCTGCCTAGTTCTCTATACCAGACACTTCAGATTTTCCAGATCAGGTGTGAGTTCTTTAGCTTCTTATAAGAAGTCAGTTTGAGGAGAGTCTGTCCTCTTAAAACCACAGGTTTTTTCACCTATGGTGAAGTTGCAGCATTAAGAGTAAATTAAAGATAATTTGCCATAATTTCTTAATCTCTACTTCTGAATACGTGAGGTAGAGAACAGCTTGGCCAGTGAGCTCAAAAACCATTAACAACCCCTTTTATTCTCTGCTGTGGTGTGCACGTTTCCATGTCCAGAGATTAATGTTATTTTCTAATTCGTGAACTATAGGGATTTAAAGTAAACTTAGAACAATAAATCTCTATACATCTTATCTGCTGTGTGTTCATACTACACTTTCTGCTTCTAGGACATGTGTTTTATTTGTGAATCTGCCTTTCTGGCTTACATTTGCAACATAATAATTTATTTTAACACACACTAAAAAGTAATGCAAGTGCTTGCAACTAAAATAATTTATCTGATGATAGAAGTAAATTTGTCACTATCAGCCTCTAATAGTAAATTGCAATTTAAGCTCACTGTTCATAAACCTTCTTATTGATAGGATACAAATCATAGAATCATAGAATAGTTTGAGTTGGAAGGGACCTTCAAAGGTAATCCGGTCCAACCCCCCTGCAAGGAGCAGGGACATCTCCAACCAGATCAGGTTGCTCAGAGCCCTGTCCAACCTGGCCTTGAACGTTTCCAGGGACGGGGCATCCACCACCTCTCTGGGCAACCTATTCCAGTGTTCTCCCATCCTTGAGGTACTGGAACACCGCTATCAGGTCTCCCTGGAGTCTCCTCTTCTCCAGGCTGAACAGCCCCAACTCTCTCAGCCTGTCCTCATAGGAGAGGTGCTCCAGCCCTCTGATCATCTTTGTGGACCTCCTCTGGACCAGCTCCAACAGGTTCACGTCCGCATCACATACACGTGTGATATATGTTAAAGATGAATGAACGTGGTCCTTGTGTCTACCTCCCTTACCTTTACTGTAATGTAATTGATAGTTTGAAAAATCAAATCATTAAACTCTAAGTGTTTCTATGTGAATTAATTAAATATTGGAAATGCCACGAATGATTTCTTCCTCAATGAATATCAGTTGTTTGACTGACTTAGCTACAGATACTATTTAAATGATGGTCCTTTTTTCTCACTTTTCTGGACTTAAACAGATGAATAGTGCTAGTCATATTACTGTAATTTATGGGTAGTGAATTCTAAATATAATGTATTTTCATATTAAATATCTTGGTTTTAAAATAGGTCATTAGATTTACTGAAGTAAATACTGGTGTTATCGAGAGTAGATACTTGATGTACAAGCAAAGGAAATTTGTGAAGAAAGAAATAAAATTACTTCTGAAGCCTAGGTAATGAAGACAGTAATGAAAACAGGCCTCCCGAGCAAAGACTAGCTGTTGAGTCATAGAATATTTTAAAGGTGACTAGTGGGGCTTATACTTCAATAAAATGTTTGAAGTGGTAGTTTTTTAGAGGGCAACTTGAGCAACATAGTGAAGTGTTAGGCCAAAAATGAGATTGGAATTCAGAGAGGCTACAACAGTTAAATAAACCATAACTTTTGATACAACTGGTAAGTCTCATGGCTCACAGATTTATCAGGCTTCAAGTAAAAATTCTCTTCAAGCCTTTAATATTTTGTTGTTGTTGTTATTTCTATTTTGAGTGAACTAGTTAATTTTATTTTAGTCAGTGTCTGGATAGGGATACTTTCCATGGGAGTACTCATTCATTTGCCAGAGGTCTTGATTGTTTCAGAAGTTACTGCCCTTCTCAGTTTTACTTCTGACATTTCATGGGAAAGCAAAACACCTGTTCTGAGGTAGATATCTTTTCCATTGTGCTAAAACAGAGGAGTACACCCATCGATTTCTCCGTTACAGCTACTGAGTCAACCTATAATGTATTTAAAGTGTCAGAAATTATCAGTCTTTAATTACTTCTGTAAAGCTTGTCTGTGTCCTTTCTACACTTCTTTTCCTTCCCCCTGCCCAAAGACACATTACTTGGCATAGTGCAGTGTGGCCTAAAGCAATGACATTGTACAAATGTTGAAGAACGATAACAGTAGGTATGTACTTTAAAAAAAAAAAAAATCTTGGTATTTCATCTTTAATCCTGTTTTATGTGTTGCTTTGTCATTAATTCTGGAGACCTATCTATCTGTCTCTTGGCCCTTTACTGATAAAACTATGCTATGGTTACTAGTAGATTATAGACCATTAGGTGTTGATACAGAAGGCTATTGAACATGCCTGAGGAAGGCTGTAAATAAGGTGAAATTGATGATTTCTAAAGTACAGTAATGTTGATCACATCTTCAGTTTTCAGTAAGTTGCTCTGAGTAACATTTGGGAAATGTATAACAAAGGAAAGTCCCAATTGCAAGAATATAAAACTGACTAAAGGATTTTTTTCTTTACTTATTTTAACACATTTAGCTGAACTGTGGAAATAGTTTTACAGATGCTGGAATGGTAAAAACAGAGCAAGATTTACAGAAACTATCTTCAACTTTAGTAGATGAAAATCAGAAAATAACTTAAGGTTAAAGGATATGTTCTAGAACTAGAAATTGGAATGAAGCTTTGCTTGGGAGCGAAATTAGCTCAGTTGCTTATGCTGGCTTGTTGCAGCTTTGTTTGAAAACTGTATTTAAATCTTGTCTTGCAGGCATACAGTAGTAAGATGAACTGTAAGACTAGCTTTGATGCTTAGGAAAATACTATTGGAATATCTTGCATTTTTTCTGAATTAAATCTTTCCTGAACATATTCCTTCGTGAAACTATTGAAGGAAATGGATAAATTATTAGTATAATTAGAGCAGGCCTGTAAGAAATGTGGATAATTATTGTGGTAAGTGCCATTGCCACTCCTAAATATTTCTTTTCTCAATGTCTCTATCAGGTCTAGTCTCTTCTTTCCAATTTTCCCTTATTCTCTTTTGCCCTATTCATTTAGATTAACTTTTTTTCTTTTAAAAAAAAAAAAAAAGTGCATTTGGTGTGAGCCTCTTTAAGTGTGCTGTAGCTGATCAATGGAATCTGGGAGAGCTGTACTCTCTTATTGAAAGGTTAGGGGAACTCTTATCAGAATTTGAGATTGGATCAACAGCATCAATTTAAATGATAAGTATTTGTCTCGTTCCTATTACTGACTGCTGCTTCACATGCTTGCTGCCTTTTTAGCTCTTTTTTTGAAGACACTTTAGTCCACTGGAACTGCCTGATAACTAGCACGTGAAGGAGTACATTGGGCTTCACAGTTGGTTTTAATACATTGGAGGGTTTTTTTAACCAAGTTGTATTATTTAGTTATTTTTGTCACTGGTATTTTTTTATTCCTCCCCAACCCCCCGCCCTGTGAGATTATTGTGGAAAAAGGACTCTCTTTTGGTAAGGATTAGAGATTTTACTGAGGAGGATCAGAATGCGTTGCACAGAACGTGAGAACCATTTGCCAGCTCTGAATCATGGGTACAGTTGCCTCCTACAGAAAAGCAAAGAGAAATAGAGCAGGTACCATGAAGGAAAGTTAAATCCCTCAGTAATTCACCTCATGTCACTTCTGTCACTACACCCTGTCATCTTCTGAAGAGCCATGCTCCATCATAGTTGGAAGCAGGTTTTTGTTTTTGAATGAGAATTCATGTCCTAATCATAGAATGGTTAGGGTTGGAAGGGACCTTTAAAGGTTACCTGGTCCAACCACCCTGCAAGGAGCAGGGACATCTCCAACCAGATCGCGTTGCCCGGAGCCCCATCCAACCTGGCCTTGAATGTTTCCAGGGCTGGGGCAAGATTCCTCTGCCTACTGTGGCACAGGGAGAATGCCCTTTGTGATAGGTGTAAAGCATCTTAAGTGCAATTTACCTACCCAGACATAGGCGTCTTGAGGTGCCTTGCAGTATCCACAGTAGCCATAGGGAGCAAACAAGTGTGACACCAGACCTGCAAGAGATCTGTGCCCTTCTGGAATGTCAGCTGGCAGCCAGACAGGATACCCAGGACTGTCTAAACTGTTTTTAGATAACTGTGCTTAGACAAATGAATCTTGTCCTTTGTGTCAGGACAAACAGATTCGGGCTGCATGGAATGCCTGGTGTGTAAGGGATAAAGTGCTCACTAAATGTTGTGAGGCATTTGCTTGAAGTAAGGATTAGAAGGATCAGTTAACCTGATGCATCTGTAGTGCTTGCGGCTTCGTTTTCATGCTTGACAGAAATTGTTGTAGGCTGCACCGGTTCATCTGGAATTGAGCTAATAATAATCCAGTCCCAGATGTTCCAAGTAATTGATGCAGTGTATGTTTGTAAATCACAGAAGGGAGACTGGCAATCGGTATCTTAGTAGGTGCAGGATGTGGGAGTGACTTGGGAAGTGTAAGGAGTTCCTCTACTTGTTATTGTTTTACTTGGGCGCAATTTTGCAATCATGTCATTATAAACTTGTGGTGTGAAAGAGGAACTGTTACCAGTAGCTCAAAGCTGTTAGCAGTAGCTCAAAAACTTTAGTTAGCAATACTTGATAGGAAGGGCACATTTTTAACGAGTAAATGTTTAAAAGCAGTATTATTAAAGATATCATGTGCTCTGGTTTGACTGTTGTCAATCTACTGAAAAATACTGCAAGTTGGTATTTACAACCCTAGTACCGTTAGATATTTAAGATGTCGATGATAGAGTATCGAGATTTGCCTTTGTGGCCAGCTTTAGTTCAGTGTTACTGCAGGGGATCCAGGGTTTTTTTCCCCTGTGGTGTTACATGGGGATCTGCTTTAAGATCAGTGAACTTCTGATTGGCTGCTTCTGAGTAGCACAAGTAGAATGTAGATCTTCTATTTCTACAGCAGTGTAGCTGGTACTGTGTTTTCTTTCTTCTATTATTGACTGTGACTTACAAAATGTTATATATTAAACGTCACATTAATTCTATGGATCTTAAAACCAGCTAAGATAAAGGCTTGAGTTGCAGTAACAATAAATATATTTTAATTTAATTTTCTTTAAAAATAAAACATTTTTCTGTCTAGATATGAAAAGTTCTAGATTTTCCTTTGTCTCTGGATACATCTGTAATAACCCTTACTATTCTATACCCAAATCACAGTAAATAGCTTGTTTAGAAGGTTTTAGAGTTGGGAGTACTAGAATGTTGGATATCAAGTTTGATTGTAAGTATGTATCCTTTGGTCTCTCTGAATACTTTAAGAAACAGATATTACATATTTGTAATCTAGCATCAAAGCGTAATGCTACAAGGCACAAAGATACCACGTAGCTTTCCATTATTTTCAGGTCTAGTTGTATAGTTTGTTTCTTAACGATTTTAGTGTTTAAACCTTTGCAATGGTTCAGAGTTTTGCTCTGTGTTTCTAATTGAGCAGATGTGTCTGGATTTAAACTTAGAATAACTTTGGTAAACTTGAAGTTTTGAAAATGTGGTAAACTCTAGGGTCTGTGTCATGCAGGTTGGTTTGATAGGTTTTTCACTAGAGACATTCTTTTGACTCCTGAAATGTTTCGCTTTTTCTTTCCTGCTTTGAAGTTGTACCAGAGTGAGAATATTTGCTGCTCATCAGGTTTCTTCAGGAGCTTTTGGCAATACTAGATTTCAAGCTCTTCTCTGAGGGGTGTGCTTACCTCCAAAACTCTTCTTACCCATTGTGATTTAAAGTGAAGATATCAAGTACAAAAACAGTCTTGTGAGAATTGAGTGAGGTTAAGTGTCTTTAATTAATAGTGTTTTTTCATTTAAGATATTCTGTACATTGCTAGCAACTCATACGGCTAGTTATTCCTATTTTTAGTAACTTCAAGCTTTGTTGTAAAATACTGTTTTGGATAGTGCTTTCTCAGCTATCAGATGTATTTGTGTGTGCAAAATTTGATATGCTGAAAGTGGCCTTCAAAATTACCTGGAATGAAAATTATCTAGCTATTTTAGAATGAAAAAGTGTTTTTATCCTTCAGATTTGTTTTGAAATATCAATTATATTTAGGCTTTTATGACTTCTGTTGTAGAAATTAATATTGTTTGCGGCTTGCATGAAACTAACATTACAGTCACAGTTTGATACTGATAGTACAGCCCTCATCGTGCTCTGCAGGTTGGCAGTCAGGAGCTCCAGCTCTGGTCCATTGGCTAAACAAAGGCACCTAGTAAACAACTTTGACTCAGCTGGCTGGAGCAGAACTGCACCTTGATTATACCCTGCGGAGTAATGGTTATACTTCAAGCTGTGATTCTGTATGCTGAAGTATATGGAAAAGCTCTTAGAAGCGATACAAACAAGTGTATTGTTGCACGTGAGTGAGAGCACATGGAAAGCAAATCATACTGGAGGCAAATAAAATGCTTTTGTTTCGTTAACAGCTCTAAATACAGACTTCAGGTTTCAGATCTTCACAAATACTGTCAGACGTCTTTCTGAGAATGGAATGTCTCTAAAGATCACTTGGGGTTATGTTGTTAAAGTCTAGGGAAATAAAAGTGTAAAGGCCCAAAAGGGTGGGGAAAACCTCCGGTTTATTTAAAAACAAACAAACCTACAACAAAAGAAACTCAGCTGCCTTATCACTTTAGACTAAATAGAATTTAACCAGATCCTTTTCACCCATTAATTTTATATGTTTATGGTACTGTGCTATAATTTTGAAACATTTTTAGTGACTGTACTTAAATTTTTAACTTATTTTAACATAAATAATGAAAAGTCCAGTTAAGAGCACCCATGTATCGGTTGTTAAGATCAGTTTTATGTCTCTCAAAAATACTTACGCATTAAAAAAATTATTTTAAAAGCTCTGTTTTATGTGAACTAAGAAACTGCATGAAACTATTTCATAGTGTGGGTTTTTAATCCAGTGTTAACAATGTTTTTAATATATGGAAAAAAAAATTCTAAACTAGGCAAAGTAATTTAACAATATTACCAAGACCATTGTTTAATATATTGTCCTATAATTTACACAACATGTCAGTGGCTTTATGTTTTTCTGAAATTCTGTTTGTGCTTTTTAGGGTTGAGTAGTAAGTTCTACAGTTTTCCATCTTCAATACTCCTTTGTAATTAATAGCTTGGTAATGATAAAATAAATTTATCTGAGCCTTTGGTTCTCAAAGTATACTGTTGTTTGGGGTTATTAGGTTTTTCTTCGTTAGGAGGTTTTGCATAAATGAGCAAATACTCAATTACTGGTTTTAAGATTGTACTGGAAACAATGTTATTTTTTTCAAAGACTTCTTGTGCAATATGTACGTATCAATGCTGCACTGTAGTGCTGTTAGATAGTAACATGAAAGTCTAGCCTGTTTTGTTATCCAGCTTAAAAATGCAGCTACAAACCCATTTTTATTTGAAAAGCATGTTTTCACTTGTAATCTGTTTTTGTAATAGAGTAGTCATGCACCAGTGTTGTTCTGTTCGTGCTATTTAAAAATCTGCAAGATATTTCTTAATGCTGTTTTTAAAGTACCTGTAATGTTGCAGGTATTCTAGGTAGTCACTATTACTATTGACACTTCTATGACAGTGTTTAGTTCGTGGCACTTAATTTGGCATTTGGATTAGTGGTTTCTTCCCTGTTCAAAAACCTTGATGCCTGGTTCTATTTAAGGTACTAAGAGTAACAGCAGCAGGAATCAAAATGTATTCTGCCTCAGCCCGTATGCTGAGCGGGAGTGCTGTTTCCATGGCAACGCACAGGCTAGTGGGGAGGAGGCTGATGCCTTCTCCCTTATTTTAAGAGTTTATGTATCCAAACATGATTATTCTTAGCAAGATTCTCTTAAAAATCAGTGTTTGTAGGAGAAAAGGAAATAATGTTAGTGAAAACTGTCAGTACACATCCAGATGTTTTTTGTGGGGGTTTGTTTCATCTTTAGTAATGAAAATTTCTTAGTACAACACACAGCTTTTCTCTAATGCTAGAAGAATGTACCAACTGTAGCAGCAGTGATCATGGACATGTTAAATGCAAGGTGTTCTAACATTTAATGGTACTGCATGTGCTGTTGGACAAAACCTTGCTTTACCCTTTTAATGATAGCTTGCCTTTCTTTGGGAGGCTATATTATTAAATATAGTTGACATTTCACCGGGAGCAAGTTCTGAATAAGCAAAAGGTAAATAGTCACCATTCCAGAGATAACAAAGCTTTGCAGTTAATTTTATTTTTTTCGGAAATGGCAGATTTTAGAGCAGGTAATATGCTAAACTGATCTTTCATTACTGTAGTGCAGCTGTGTCTCAGCCTCGCCCATTTATTTATTATAGCAACCATAGGCTGGTATGTTTTCTGTGCTCAAGCTTATAGATAAATCCTTCTTCCCTAAGTGGACTGAGAAGCTGTTATATTCTACTATTGGAATATGTTGGGGTTTTTTTTGAAGGCTGAATATTTTGTCTTGAGACTTTCATGTAGTAGCTAGAGATTAATTTCTTTCTTGATTAAAAATACACAAACCTGAAATTATAGGGAAGAGGAGTGCAAACCCCGGAGTATTGTCTGCCTGCTTAATTTTTTTAATGAAGGATTGGAATAGTGGCAAATACGATGTGTGGGAATGAATTTATTAGCATGGAGAATTTTTACCTTTTCCTCTGGCGGTGGCTCCCAGAAGATGATGTCACCTTGCAGCTCATTGGTTGTGCGGCACCTAGTGCGGGGAAGGGAGAGAAAGATGCCGGCACAAATCTCAGTGGTGGATCTAGGGTGTTTGCGAGCAGTTTTTGATAGAATCTTTGATTAGTATTGAGGATTTACTGCATGTGGCCATGTGAGGTGCTGGGTCCGTCCTAGGGTGAGGGGATTGAAGAGCTACCAGAGGAATGAGGCGGCTGATCTGCAAGAGGATCTGTGATTGTAAGTTGAAAAATCTGGGTGGAAGGAAAGAGACAGGGAGTGCTGGTTAGACACATTGTGGGAGGATGTGTAGCAGAAAATGCATGCATGAGTAAAAGAGGAAAAGGGAGAAGCGTTTGTCTTTAGTAGCCTGGAATGATAGAAATTGTATTAAGGGCTTTCCTTTGGGGAAAATACAGAGAAATGGGCAAAAATATTCAATCTCTGCAAAGATATTTTTCCTTTGTGGGAATGAGTATGTAGGATTCATGTTTATGTTCAGTTTTACAGTGGTTAATTATTAAAGAAAAATAATATTTTTAAAGAACTTCACGTGTAGAAAATGCTGTTTATTTCTCACTGTCATTTTATTCCTAGGTCAGAGACAGAGGACAAAGTGATACATATTTGTTTTTATTTATACATTTTGTGAGTTTCTGTGAAATGCTTAAGAAATAAATATACATCCATTCTGATGGTTTTATTTTTATTTAATGTGTCCTTTTCTAGACAAAAGCTTTGATGATGAAGAGTCAGTGGATGGAAATAGGCCATCATCAGCTGCTTCAGCCTTCAAGGTTCCGGCACCTAAAAAGCCAGGAAATCCTTCAAACAGTGCAAGAAAGCCAGGATCAGCCGGTGGGCCTAAGGTTGGAGGTAATGTAAAGCTATTCAGATTCTAATCAGTGTTCCCAGAAACCTTGCCAGAGCAGGCACAAAACAGAGAACTTTGGAAGGTGATGTTTAATTCATGACTGCAGTATTCTTGCAGAGCTGAAAACAGTGAGGGACCCTATTTTATGTAATTATTCGTATGTAAAGGTGTGTGCATGTCTGTCTAGTTTTGTGAATGTGCATTTAGCTTATAAAGGCCTGTCATGTTATAAATAAAATTATCATCTGGAAATAGCAGTTGTGCTTGTAACATGAATATATGGGTGCCTCTTTGATGGAATCCACATATCACTTACTTACATAAATATTTTTTGAAATTCTGTATTGGGTCTGTGTAGACAAAATTTTTACAGTAGGTCCACACTGTTTCATATGGCTAGAAAGGACTAGCCGTCAACCGTATACCTCAACAGAGGTGTGTGTTATACTTGAATGACTTTTATTATTATTCCTTGAGCTGTCAGAGTATTGTGAAATTGATTGCGAAAGATAAAAAAAACAAGGGCCAAAACCTTTGCCAGACTTTTTTTTTTTGTTTGTTTTTTTTTTTGCATGGTAGACTTCAAAGCAGTGTAATGATGATGGTTACTAATTATAGTCTTTGAACATGGAAATCCGCATTTTTTTAGGGCGGGGGTAATCTAACAAAAGCAACTGTTTACTGCTAAAGAAATGGCAGCTTTTATGATGGTTCATGTGCACATTCGGAAAATATATCATTAAGTGGAAATATACTGTGCTTCAGGTATGGCTTTTTAATGAACAGTTTATTTTTTCACTAAGTATTTTTTGTAAGAGTAAGTAATTTTTTCATGTCCTAGTTGATGTAACATTTTATGTGGACTGCGGAGCAAAGATAAAATCTGAAAGAGAGACACGTCCCAAAGAAGCTACCTTAATTATTTTCATTTTAATAACATATAGCTAATGTTTTGGCAATTTATTGTTTTTTCTAATGTGGTCTTCAGAATGCCTAATAAATTGGAAAGATTCCCATAGGGTGGGATCAACACTACCATAGTATAAGTCAAAACTGATAGCAGTATGAATCAGAAAGTACCACCTAAAACACTTCCTTAAAGGAAGTTACCTTTTGAAATTGACTCTTAGTATTTATTATTATTGCAGAAATAAGTAATAATAGTATAATCTCCTTTAACCTGAACATGGTGGGTTTTGAATGCAAGATGGACATATATAGTACCAGAACTGAATGCTCAGGATTCCTATTTCTTTCAGTATGTGCTGCTTTTAGTAATATTTTATTAAATATAGATATTGTTAATGTAAAATTGTGTCTACATGTAGGCTTTCACTTCACGTGCTCCACAGTAAAAACATGGAGACAGGACAGCATGGGAAGGGAAATAAGAACAGAATAACCATTTGACTGACCATTTGACAATTTGACTGATTTTTCAGTTTATCTAAAAATTAAATAGCAAAGGAGATTTTTTTAAAAAAAAAAAAGTTACATTGTTTTTTCTCATTTTCCTGTATTTCCAAACTTCAAAAAATTAAAATGAAGAAATACAGGAAGTAAGGATAAAATTTAAGCATGCCAAAACCAGAACACTTTGGTCATTCCTTTATAGCATCTCCTTTCCACTCTGGAAGATATTAAAGAGTGTTCACATGTGCATCCGTTTC
>JAAGAY010137982.1:0-20782 GCA_011801015.1 Ardeotis arabs | reverse complement strand
TTTTTTTTTTTTTTTTTTTTTTTTTTTTTTTTTTACTCTGTCTGTATGTATGTAGCCAGAATTTTTAAAATTTAGGATTAAATGTTTGGCTAGCCTTTCTAATGTTGATTAAATTGTTCTTGGAATGCTTGTCTGTATGTGCATCTATGGCATGGTTGTGCATACTGCTCCGGTGCTTGACCATGGAGAATTTTTGCCTTACTATTTTGTAGGAAATGTTATGCTTTGTATTCTCCACCAAATAGGTAGAAGTTGGAAATTTTTCTTCTAGTCTTCAGGTGTTCTTGACTACCTCTACTTTTTTTTTCTTGCTGTTTACAAGGGAGAAACTTCTACAGGTCTATTAATCTGCTTGTCCACAGATTTCTTTCATTACATATAACTGTATTCTTCCTAGTTTAATATTTCTTTGGTGGTTTTTTCCCTTCAAGTTTTCCTTGAGTTGACCCTCAGTCTTTTCTTTTTAGCATTTTCCACATGTCATCATTGTGGCTATTTTCATTTTTAGCAGCTAGTATTTGTCTTCATTTTACTCCTGCTGCTCATTATTTGTATCTTTCAATGTGTTTCTCCATACTTTTTTTTTTTGAGGTTAGCAGTGTTTAAACTAGTTCTGTCTGGTAACAAGCTTGCTAGCAGATACAAATTTTAACTATCTGCTCTAAGAGAGCCTTACCCTGCTGCATAGTATTTACAAATCCTGCATCTCCTAGCTAGTAAAGAACATTAGTGTAGATACCAAATGTATTTATTAAACAAATCAATCAAGTCATAGTCTCTTCCAGAAGTGAGGAGTTTCCTGTAACATTATTTGTATGAAGAATGATACTAGGTCAGACGAGAGGTCTATATAGTCCACTGTCCCATCTGACGGTAGTCAGAAATGGATACTAGAGAAATGTACGTGAACAGGGCAAGTGTCTAGAAGCACACTGTCATTACAGGACAAAATGCTGCGTTTAGAGAGCTTTATTCTACAGAGAACTACGATCTTTGAGGATTCCAGTTAAGGCATCCTGTTCTGCTTGTCTTGATACTTCATGGATCTTTATGGCTACAAACAAACCTTGATGCTCTTTCTCATCCACTTTCTATAGGGTCTCCTTTGCAAGTGCCTAAAGGACACCTGAGATTTTTCTCCAGCCCCAAAATTACCATCTTTATGGATCAAATCTACGGTTCTGGAAGTTGTGTGCTCTTGCTGTTTTATTAAGGCTCTGCCTTATCCTGCAGTCTCAAATCCTTCTGCTCACTACTGCATTCCAAGCCTGTAATCAACAGGAATGTAATTTCTCACCTTTCCCTGGTAAGCACTGGCTACAGGTATTTCAGGCTCATAACTGCTCACCTCGCAGTTCTGCCACCTGTTGGTCTTGCTTGCCTAAGTTTTCTCTCTTTCATATATACCTGTATACATACTAAGAAGTTGCTGTTCAGCCTAGGAGGAGGAAGTAGCAGCAGCTGCATTAACTTTTTATTTGCTTTTCACAAAAATCTCCAAAGTCAGGTTGGTGACCTGCAGCTGAAGCAATCCTTTGTTGCAGTTTCTTCTCTTCAGGCTTCTGTGACCAGGCAGAATTGCTAGCGCAGGTAGAAACTGTGTTGAGCGTAGGCTGAGATTACTGCACGTTCCATTCATTTAAACTGCCTTTTGCCTTCCAGAGATCCTTTTCCTAGGGAATTGTGTTAAAGCTGTCTGTTTCTGTCACCTGTAGATGACAATAAGGAAAGTACAGCTTTTTCCTGGTTCCAAAAGGGAGTGGAGGCTATCCTGTCTTAAGGCTAAGAAAATTAAACCTCCTAGCCATGCTGCTCGCTTTCTTTTCTGCTGATACCTGCTGAATTATACCTCAGATGCTCGTGGGCTTGACTTTTTGTTATGTACTCTATGGACATGTTTCTTATTGAAGAAATGGATAATTCCAACCACTCACCACTTACTCTGTTCAAGTGAAAGGACACATCAAATATACAAAAAGATTTTTTTCACTGTATTGGGCACTTTCCATTTAACTTAAGAAATGCGCTTTGGTGACACTGGAAATGCAAAATCATTGTCAAGGAAAGCAGGTGAAACAGGTATGTACACTAGCAATAACAATGTCCTACTTGGGCTGGAATTCTCGCTCCTTGTGCCGGGAATGACTGTGCAAGATCTTTTCTTGTTGGGTATAGGGATGGTAGAGCTCATAGAACTTGCGCGTTTGCTGACAGGTGTCATTAAGTCTGTAGAAGACAGCTTGCTGGAAAAGTATCAGAGCAGGCAGCCTCAGTGGGATACTACCCTGAGAGTAAGAAATCTATCAATCTGTTTCTCATCTGACTTTACTGCTGGAAGGTGTTCAGACACTGACTTTGTTGCTTGTGGTGAATGAGAAGTGATGGGTGTTCAGCTTAATGGAGCAGTGCCTTGTTGTATTTCTTATTCCATGGTCAGTACAATTCTGAGTTAGTCCTTTGCCAGGAACCACATAGCTGATCTACTTACTTCTGACATGCTTGCTTTCAGCTCTTCATTCAAGTGCCAGAGCCTCTGGAAATACCCCTTTGCTCTAAGGCCTTCTTACCAAGAAGTGCATCGTGTATGTTCTGCCCTTCCAGAAATGGACACTCATGGGTTCTTTACTGCCAGTATGGCAAGCAGCTTTTCTGTTGTAAGGGACACCATAATTTACAGTAGAAAAACACAAGTTGAGTATGTTAGCCAAATGAGCTATATTCTTGTCACTGCACTGTTCAAGATCTATTATAGGGCTTTGGCAGGTTCTCTTGCAAATGTATGCTCCCTGTTCCAAATCTTCTAGGGAATTGTTTCCTTGTATACTATTCAGAAGCTTTTATGTAGTCTAGATGTTAGGAATCCTCAGTCTGTACTTCAACAGAGTGACTGGCCTCCTTTCTTTTCCCAGGATGTCAGTTTAAGTTGGTAGTCTTTAAAATGGATTAAATGTAGGAATATTTCAGGAGAGCTATGTGGCCTTTGGAAGAAAAGCTTGCTGGTTAAACCCAGTCATGAAAAAAGTTTATATTAGCTTTCAGTTGTATGTTTTATGAGAAGCTCTGTAGGGCTGGAACATCATTCTTAATGTTGTAATTTGAAATAAGGCGGACTTTCTACTTTTTGCAGTTGTCTGCAGTGGTAAGATACTACATCACATAACCACCTATGGTTCGTTATCTTTTTCAATCTGTAGCGTATTAACCTCTACTAGCATTATGACACATTGCTTACTGTTTGACACTGATAACCTTGTTACACTTTTTGAAACAACCTATGTTGCTTTAGGATGAATCATCCAGTGACAAAACAGCAAAAGGGATGTTATTAATTCAAATATCTGAATTATTATAACTGGTTTTTAGAAAGATGTTTTGGAATAAGAATGTTGTTGATGCCAAGCATCAAGAACATGAAATGAAACCCCAAGGAGGTAGAGGTTTGGGGTTTTTTTCTGTTTAAAAAAATATGTGTGCAAAAAGCATTTTTTTTCCAACGTGAAAATTGTGCTGTTGCCACCTTTTCTTAAGATGTTCAAAGGATCTGGTCTTCAATGAAGACTGCAACTCAGCCAGTTTGAGGTTTGGTGCTGGCATTATTTGAAATAACCCTCAGTTTTAGGATAGTCTTAATTCTTAAAAAAAAAGCCTACTAAAGTTTGATGATTGCTCAAGGTAGAGGCAGAAAGCAAGTAATTAAAAACTTGAGTGAACCAGGTAAACAGTTTTTGCAAAAGAAGGCTATGAGAACTACAATCACACCGTACCTGTTTTTCTTAACTACAGGAACACATTCTTAACTGTAGGAAGCTATTTCCAACTTCAGGAAATTTCGTTTTGGTTTGTGTATCTGTCTATAAGCTGTTTTATCAGCAGATAAAACAGATTATTTATCAGTAGTGCTTTTTTTCCCTTCTCAATAATAGTAATAGAGCTCTTTGAGAAGTATTAAAATGGTACTGATCTGCTTCTTTTGTCTCTGCCTCCTAGCAGAAGACATTTTGAAGTGTTCAGAGGCTTTAGTAGGGAATACTTTAAATGGAAAGGCTCTACGTAGAACAAATGTTGTACTGAAAAATGGATACTTGCCTTCTGAAATCTTAGCCAGGTGAAGTTAGCCTCATAAAAACTACATACTGTAGTTAAACATTTTTGTTAAAAGACTTCAATAATTGTGGAACTGTAAATACAAATTGTATTTACAGTATTTGTATTGAAGGTAAACTCATGCTTGCTGTATCAGTTGTCTTCAGCCTCGTCAATACCATTCTGTGTTTACTTGCACATAAAAATGCTTCATAGTAATTAATGCTCGAGGATTTTTTTTTTTTAAAACTTTGAGTTCTGCAGGAAATAAGTTCATGAGTCTTCCCTCTATTTTGTTTAGCCTTCATTAAGTGATTTCAAAGGTGCTGTATTGGTCATGTAAAATAAGCTAGGATTTTTTTTTATATTGGCCCTTTGTATGACATAAAACTGCTCTGAGATAATCTTGGTCAGCAAAGTATCCCTGGCATTCTGTGTCACTTGCTTCCCCTTTTTGTTTCCAGGTTGTTGTGAAATTCAGGGATTTTTCTGTGACATCCCACCTGAAATCAACCTTTCTGTCTTTTTGAGCAGCCTTTGAGATCAGTCATGGGTATCAGAGACTGAATCAGAGGATTTGTTACAGAGTGCTTTTTTGCTTCCTTGTTACCACAGTGAATGTCAATTAACTTCCTTTTTTGAGACATCCTTGCCCATGGAATTGCTGGGTTGCAATCCTGCAGTCATGAACTGCTGCTGTTTTAACCTAAACCGGAACTCAGCGAAGTAGGAGGACTTCCAGCTTTCCAGGTTCTCTCAGAGCTGTTGGATTTTGTTGTGTACTCCCCTGAACGCCACTTCAGGAGAGGGTTTTCTTGCACGTGATCAGCGGTCTGTTTTCCTTGGCCGTTATTAATGGTTATCCGGTCACTGGGGTTTCCATTCCTCTGACAGATACTTTCCTTTGCAGCTAGCCTCAGCAGGTGGTTTGGAAAAATCAGCCTTTATGAGGGTTCTGAATGAAAATAAATAAACATGATAAATTATTTATATATGTACACACACCTATACATATACCTTCAAAGAAGAGAGAGATATATATATATATATTCATAAATACTGTTCATTAGTCTCTCCCTGTTTTCTATGTGTCACCCAAGGACAGATGGCAGATAGTTCATACTACTTTAGTTTATTTTGCACTAATTTCTAGAAGCTTCAGTTAGATTGTAGGATTTATTATGTTGGTGTAAGCATGGTACTGTATCTCGTAGTCTTCTTTCAAAAGGTTCATAGCCTAGAAGGCAGCTTACAAATAGATAAAACGAGAAGGGTGTAACAGTAGAGCAGAAATCAGGAGGTCTTGGAGATAGAGCTCACTACACTGTGTAACCTTCTTTTGACATCTCTACCCTGTGTTGTAGTCCCAAATGGCCTACCAGCAATCATGGTAGTACCAGGCGGTGATGAGAATAAGGAAGACAACCTTGTTTAGTTTGCTAGCATTGAATACTAAGTTTTTTAAAGCAGTAAGAAGGGGAAGGAAAAAGAGGAAGGATGAAACTGGATTGAAATCAGCTGATCCTACTACTTTGAGTCTGTGTGGACTATGGCTGTGTTACAGAGTAAGCAAAGACAAACATTCCAAAACATTCCTGCATTGCTGCTTTGCAGAGTAGCAGATGTAATTCCTCTTTGTAGGTGGGGCAGGAGGGAAAAGTGTATTTTAAAAACCTGTTTCATTTTTTTTGGACAATTGTATATGCTCTCAAATAGGGAAGAAATGTAGAAGTGTAAGATGCAAATTTTTTAAATTTGAGCAGAGGATTTTCACCAAAGGTGCAAATATTACTTGCGACAAATAAATGAAAAGTTCCTAAAAATGTAAGAGGAAAAAAATACCTTAAAATCAAATCACTTTGACCTTCTGTCTTGCACTAGTGAACTTCTAGAAGTAAAAGGTAAAAATGTGTTTTCTAAAACATGTAAAAACTGTAATTGTGTAGCTTGCGATGACAGGCAATGTTAGTCTGAATTGTTCTTAATACAGTATCTGTTTACATTGTTTCAGAAAAGACTACACGGTTGAAGAGAACTGACAACAGTAATGAAAATACTATTTTTTTTTTTTTTAAACTATTACACCACAATGACTCAAAAAAATCACAGTATCCCAAACCACTCTTGTTTTGTGACATGAATTGTAGATGACACAAATGAACTCTTTGTGTTCCTGGTTGTTGTCAGTAATTTCTGTAATATAAAATAATTACTGCAATTTTCCCTATTCAAGTGTGAAACTAGGAAAAAATTAAAGTAAAATATAAATATTAGGTTATTCGAAAGCTATATTAAAAACTGAAAATCAGACTAATGCTGTCATGCTCATAAAATTAGCATAAATTTAAAGCTCACCTGTTGAAACTGGATGAATGAGCTAGGGTCTCAAATGTTTGTTCTTTTGAGTATTTGTGAAAAATTAGTGCCATTAGAGAAAAGAAATACATGAGTGCTTTAAAAGATTACTGTGTGAGCATGAACGTTGTGCATGAGTTGAAAATGGCTCTGAGCTTCCAGTTGAGTAGAAACAGACATAAATCAACGGTGCGATAAGCCTAAAAGAAATCAGGTATCTGTATTCTTGCAGCTCATGGATCTGATTGTTTTTCTCCACACCCAGGATTTTGTCTTACCTAATGTATGCTGTCCAAACCTTGTACTAAGTGAAACACTATTAATGGCTTTGTTGTGTAGTTGTCGTATTTTCTGCTTGCTTCACAAATGCTTGTGAATTGAATTGATCTCCATAGCATGCCTGTGAATATAAGAGGTAGTATTATTAATTTTTTTCTACTTGTGAAACTGTGATACATAAGAATCAAGGATGAAGTTGTTAAAACTGTGCATTCTGTATTAGAAATCAGATTCAAACACTACTGACTAAATTTCTCAGAGAATGTGTTGTTCAGTACACAAAATGAAAGGAGTTTTCATACTCGAGAGCATCTGTAGATTTTAAGGTATGCATGCTGGTACAGTGATCTTCGGTCCACATAAGAATTATTTTGTGCTTCCTTTTAGTACACGAGTCCTGTATTTGCTCCTGACTAATGTGGCACACCTCAAGAGTGAGATGTGCTATCCTAATAGTTGAACACCTTGCACCACCTTTTTCTTGTAAGCATAACTCTCTCTAATTTTTCTTCTACCTCCTGCTTCTGTTCTTTCCTGGTGTGAGTAATTGTATGGAGAGATCTGCTTAGCATCTCGGTTCTCAGAGACAGCTCACTCACTTGCTGGGTGGAAACTTCTGTTCATGTGCAATAATGTCTCGGGTGTGTAGGAGGAATGTTTTAGTGAAGCAGACACGATACAGGTTGGATCTCCAGGGAAGTTCTCTAACCATGTCCGCCAAATTTCTAATGTAGGCAGATAAAGTAAGTAATAGAAGGTGTTATGCAGGTATTTTGGTATTTTGTTCAGTTTGTGCAGCTGTTTTAGCTTGAATGACTTTCTGGGTGCCTCAGGGAGAATGACTTTTGGCATTGGAGGAGCTGAGGTGGACATGTCAGTTCAGAATGAATGTCAGTCTCTGGGGCTGCACATGACAGTATTCATCTGTCAGTTTTCTTAAAGTGGGCTTTCTAGCGAAGGCTTTTCTACTCTGCTAAGTCACTTGATTATAACTTGAATTATTTTCTAAGCTAGTTTAAAACAACGTGAAGGCTTTAGCAGTTAAGGTTCTGCCAAAAAAAAAAAAAAGGCTTGAGTTTAATGTCATATTTGATAATTTAAAAGTATTTTTATTTCTGAAACTTATTCTAGAAAGCTACAGTGACTTGCGTTGGAACAACTGAGTAGGTTTACTGATCCTAATTGTCTGCTCAGTGTCTTTGTCGAAGGCAGTTCAGCTTAAGTCAAAGGCGTTTTAGCTTAATAAATCATCAGCTGCAGTGGTTTAAGAGACTGGTACATGTCCCTTTTGCTGTTCCTCTCCCTACTTCTCTCTCCCCTCTATGCAGGTAATAACTACTGTCAGACAGATGTGTTCAGCAACCCAGTAAGGTAATCTTCCAGTGATATCCTAAATTTTCTTTGTGAGGTTTCTCTGGTAGGCAAGGTATGTGCTTGCAAAAGCACTAGGAATATAGACAAGTTTATAACAACAGAGAGGTTTTTGAGGATGGGGACTTAATTGTTTCCAGATGCAATTGTCTTTTTCTCAGAAAATGGACACAAGGCAGCTGGAATTCTGATGATAATTTTTCTCTAAACTAAGATCACTACAGCTTTTCATGGTTTGATCTTCCCCTAAGTTTTATTATCAGAGCTGTGGCAATTAGCAGCGTGATTGGTTTCTTGACTTGTATAGCAGTTACAGCTAACAGCTACACCAGAACAATTATGCATTAGTTCATACAATTTATGCTGTGAGTAGAATTTGGTGCAGGTTATTACACTAACATAATTTTATTTAAATTAGTCTAATTATATCCCTCCTTGAGGATTTACCTGTGTAACTATCTAAAAGTAAATCTGGCTTGTTTACAAAAAAACCCACCTTGTCTAATGTTGATCAAAGTGTTTTTTACTGGAGCAAGTGGTAGTTCTTTGTTGCTCTCAAATGTTTTCATGACTTAAGCAGGCAACTCTTAGTCACCTGACGAGAGAACACCTTTGTGCTTTATCCAGTTATTTGAGACTGAAGAATAGTTCTTTGCTTGTCTTATGGGAGGTTTTTATTTAAGTGTTTTGATAAAAACTTAAAGATCAGTCTTTCAAACATGGAAATAAGGACATTCAGAACATCGATAGAATTAAGGTAAAACCACTAGTGTTTCCTGTCTTTTGTTAATATGTCAAGATGTGTGTATACAGTACATCAAATTGCTTTAGATGATCCAGTAACTTAAAACATGAAGGGAATTTTCAGAGATTCTCAATCTTCAGCTACTTTTCCAAACACTTGGTTCATGTTTTACAGAAGCAGAATTCTGAAAAGTACAAGAAAAATATATTATTCTGGACTATTTTATTAACTGTAGCAGTAATCTTATACCTGGAAAGATAAAGAAGATTCCTTACTGAGCTACTGAAATTCAGACTATACACAGGGCTTTATCAGAATCATTGTCTTAAAATTAATCCTTGCTATCTCAGAGGTGGTATTTCAGATCATGAAGTGCTGGTGCCTTCCCCCTCACCCCCACCAGATACCTATTTAAAAGTAAGCTGTCAGTTTTATCAAATAGTAATAAGGACTGGTCCAAGGGTAAAAAGGTAGATTTTGCAAAGACTATCTGAGAGTTGCAGAAGATTCAGGAAAAATCCTGATTTCGGAGACTAAAGAACAGCAGAACATCTATTCAAAGAAAGAATTAAATATGACCTTTGCAACATCTGTCCACTGGGACTGGGAGCAGAATTTGGTTGAGCACTCTCTCTGTCCATTGCAAGTACCATGCTATAGAACTCTGCTCACAAACAATGAGATTTGGTGTCATTGTGTTTGAAAGGGATTCCAAAAATTGTTTGTTGGAATCTATAGGAAGCATCATCTGATTTCTGTAACTTACTTTTTGTAACTCATGTGGGCGCATTTACTTTTATTTTTCTATCAACACTTTCTTTAGATATTTTTTTCCCCCCTTGTGTTTAGTGAGATAGGGTCTTTGTTCCACTAGATTGCCTTTGCACTTGTCCTTCTTTGAGTTCTTTTTGTTTGAATATTGCTCTACTCCCTTGAGCTTATACTTAGTCTTTCAGTAGCTGTACTGTTTAAGCTGCCTGGAGTTATTTCCTTCCATATCTCCACTAACTCATTTGTATCCCAGGCCATCCATTGGATTGTGCTAGCACAGCGTATGTATGGCCCTGCAGTGAAGCAGACCAGGGAACCTGCCTCATTGAAACCATTCTTCTTGGCCAGTTTATTTTATTCTCAAGTTAGCAACTCCCTGTTGTGATTTACTATTCAGCTATCCTAGTGTTAGCATGAGGGAGGTCAGTAGGAGTGAGTGGGGGTTGCTGGTCAACCTATTATAAAAAAAGCTGAGTGAGTGCTTGAGCTTATCCTGTCCACTTATCCTATGCTGAGCTGAAGCTGCTGTCAATGCCTAATTTAATTCCTGATTGTAAAACCAAAAGGGTAACAGTACTTTGTTTTAATTTTTTTCTTTCTTTTTTTTTTTTAAGTTAATTCTGGAATGATCTGCATCTTACTTCTGCTTCAGTGTCTGGTAGATGAGAAGTGAAGTTTTGAATTAGTTGATGTGGGGTATAGTTTTAGGGAGTTTACTCTAGAGATATTGCTCAGTAAGATATTATTAGTGCATGCAATTAGAGAATTCTGAGGGATAAAAGACATTTGTATTACAGTACCCTTTTCAAAGTTTACTAACACAATTTGTGATGCATGTTTTATCATAAAATAGTTATGAATTTTTTTATAGGGAAGTGTGTTGAGAAAAGCTTTTAAGAACAAAAACTGAAACAAAGTTTTAGAGTTTGTGTTACTCCTAAGTTTCTGTACCAGTTTGGAAATCCCCTTTTTTCATAGGGAATTTTTTTTTCTGAAATGTTAGTCAAAAGACCCAAAGAAGCAGAAAAAACTACATTTGACTAGTAAAGAGTGGCTACCAACTGCAAGTTGAGCAATTTTTTATTTTTAGACCAGTGCTTGTATGCTTTATTAAACAGTTAAGTAGCTTTGATTAAATAGTTCTTTGCTTCAAAATAAAAATACCAATCCAATGTCACTCTGACATCTTTATTTTCCCCTGTAGTGTTGTCACATTGTTTTGTCATCTCATCATGCACAGCTTTGTAGATACTAGTGGGGAGACCATCAAGGTGGTAGAGCAAGTGAGCAGCCGCAAGTCATTGTGATATGATAGAAAGATTTCAAATGTTTCAGTCAGAAAAAGGGAAGAACTCAAGCGCAGGAGTTAATTCCTGGGTGAGAAAACTGATTCTGCAAAACACAGAGTAATTTCTTTGCTTGCATACAGTACACTTGCTGGTGTTGAGCTATTCACCATGCTGACCTCAAAGCCTTGTGAGTGGTAAAATCCTTCTTCAAAGAAAGACTCCTAGGACCTCACAGAATGTTAGAAATCCTTAAATTTAACTTAGGAAGATGTAATCTCTCTTACTAGTCTGCAGGAAGTGAGCAATTTGGTTTTTTTTGTTTGTTTGTTTCCATCTCCGGACTCATTGAACTTAAGTTTAAAAAAATCCACCATAAAACTCAAAGGTGCTTCAGCTGCTGTAATACACTTCCACATCAAGTCTATTTGTTATGTTTGGTAGATTCTTGCCAGCTTCCTGAATTGGAATTTAGGCTTGCAGGCCTCTGAGTCTGTCTAACCTGAGTGCTTGAAGAATAAGAATAAGTAAAGGTTATGAAACACTAACAAAGAATGTAGATAAATGTTAGAATGTCTGTGCCTGGTGAGAAATGTTTGAAGAAGGTAACTGGTCAGAATGTCATCCCCCTCCATACGTACCCAAGAGGAGAATGACAGTGATCCTTTAACTATGGAAATATGAGCATTTAGGGTATTTGGTGTTTGAGCAGATGAAACTGGAGAACCAGTGTTGCCAGTTGCATATGTTGTAGCTGAGACCAGCTGCCTAATCTTCTCTCTAGAAATCTCCTGAATTGCATTTGCTCGAGTGAGTGCAGTTCCACTGCTGGAGTCAGACAAGCGTGGCAAGCCCATAGGATGGCCAAACTGGATTTCACTAACTAGCAAAGAATGTAGATAAATGTCTTGGGTGGATTGTACCCTCTCCTTCAGACGCTTTTCTTTTCTGGGTTTCAGCTGAGGGAGGCCCAGTTGAATTCAGTGGACTGAGTCCAAAGGTAGTATAATGTAAATTGCACTCATTTTAAGAAAAAAAAAAAACAAAAAAACCAGTCAATGAGGCTCTGGATTTTAGTTATCTACTGAGGACTTAAAGATGTTAAATGCAGTGGGGTTAGAGCCCCTTAGAATTGTTTATAGTGTTCTTGCCATTAGGAATGCAGTAGTTGAACTTGTCTGTACTTGGTCAAAGGATTCTGTGTTCTGTGGGTAAAGTGAAGAACATGCACTATTCAGTGGAAGGCATTAACACTCAAGAGACATACTTCTAAGAAATTTATAGTCAAAGCTTGGTCTGAAAAGGTAAGCAACAACAACAAAACAACCTGTTAAAATATACGTGCTCTGTCAGATATGTCAGTTTTGAGTCTGTAGGCAGTACTGTCTGAAATGAGAATTTTGCAAAGCTCTACTGTTGCTTTTGTGGAGGAGAGTCAAGCCTTACAAAAGCATGAGAAGTTCTGTGAAGGCATCTGCATGTGTGTGACTATTATTATCTTGTTAGCATAGTAAAAGACTTTCTCCTGAATTGGGGAATAGTGGATTGAGTTCTGTCATTTTTTGGTAGTTCTCTACAAAACCAGTAAGTTGGTAAATAGGCTTGGTAAACATACTATGAAGAAATTGGAGGGGAAGGGAAAGGTTGAGCAGTTTTTCTCCTCATGCAGTATAGACTTTTGACTTGTATACAATATGAAGAGAAGAACTTCATGCTTTACTTTGATATGCAAATGTGATCATGCCGTTGAGGAGAAATATTAGAGACGTAGAAGTGAATGTGCTTTTAGGAGTAACTTGAAAAGTGTCACCTGCTAAAAAAAACACATAACTTTTTTTTTATTACCAGGCAAAGAGGCAATAAAACAATTTTCTGGGAGTATTAATTTCAAAGAGAAGTGATCTGTAGAAGTGAACTAGTTGGTGAGACTAGGGAAGGTGGGAAACGCTGTGTCTCTGGACTATGTCAAATGGATTTTAAATAGTAGTCTGTCCTTCCTCTTTCTCTCTTTAAAGTAATAAATTGTTATTCCTTAGATAAATGACTTTTTCTTATTCCTCAAGATACAATTATTGGATGATGTTAAGGTGATAGAAAATCTGTCTTGTAGTCCATGCTATTTTCTGATTTTTAAAAGCGTTACTTTAAGGCACACTAAAGATGACAACGTCTGCTTATTAAACAAAGGCAACTTCATCCCCTTTTAATCTTTACTTTATAGGATACAGGAGTGCGCTATGAATACTTGGAATCCAAACATTCTCTATAGTTCTTATGTTCATGATCTGTATGTGTCAATTCTTAATGTTTGATTTCTGTAAGTTTATTCCCTTGACAGAAAATTGCTAAGTAATGGATGGGAATGTAAAGTACTTTTTTTTCCTTGCTTTAACAGTGGTGTTTGGGTATTTATATAAGTGAATAATAATACAAGACTTGTATAAACTGTTAATTGCAGGGAGACTCTTTTGCCTTTAGTGTCACGGGATCACTGTAGTCTTAATATTTTATCAGGTTGCAAAGAAACATGTAATAGGAGCTTTGTAAGAATGTACTGTGCTGTGACTTAAACAATGGGTTAGTTTTGACTAAAACACTTTTTATAAGAACAGAAACCTTTTATGAGCTGTTATATTTTTAAACGTTTAAAAAATAAGCTATTTGACCATATGAAAACGATGTTTTAAGTTTTAAAAATTAGGTTTTCTGGTAACCTTTTGGCTACTTAAGACTTCTTTTCCATTTACTTTTCCTGAGTACGTACTGCATATACATTGTGATTGTTTTGGTACTATGAATCTGTCTTAAATGGTGGGGTATTTTGGGAGGAACAAATGAGGTTATGAATTGAGCGTCCAGGTGGCTGTTTGTACCACCTAGTTTAGCCTGGTGCCCCTGTGCCAAATTCATACTTTTCAAGGTTTTTTTCCACAAAATTCTGCTCTGACCAGGGCGTCCTGCTGTTTAGGACCGATACAAGTTTGTGTGGCAGGATGTATTCTGGGTTTGTTTGGTTTTTTTGTTTGTTTTTTTTCCTTTTGCCAGTCAGATACTCATTCTTTTTATGGAAGGACTTGTTCCCTCTACTGTCTGGAGGGGGAAGAAATAGGCAGTTATAATTTCTTTTTTCCCCTTCTGGCTGCCATTGGCAGTTATGACAGATGGTGTTGGAGATAGTGAGTTACATACAGCATCTCTACAACATCCTTGAGATTAAACTGCTTAGACTGTCAAAATCTGTTAGTGCCTGCAGTATGATACAGGAACATCCATGTCCAAATTTTGCTAGATATCACTTCAGTGTTTTTACACTAAGTAGCCACAAAGCTATGTGAGAGATCTTGTTCTGCATAGAGGTGTTGAGATCTAATAAGTTTGCCATCAAATTTGTAGTGGTAATGGACCCTCATATTTCCAAACTGCACAAGTATACAAACACAGCAGACAATTCCCTGCACTATAAATAGGAGATCAGGGACTGTGAAACATTTTTTAAGAGTGTAGCCACCAAGAGTTTCATTTGTCAAGAAGTCCTGCCTTTTTTAGTTGACCACTCAGCCTTAACTGCATTTTCCTTATGTTTTTTATTTGTTCTGTAGTTTGTAAAATAAATGTCTTCTCTGCCCGATGCCTCCATTTCAGCTGTGCTCTGCAAGTTAGGGAGGACATTCTGCCATCTATCCTGTTGGCCTCACTCTGAAAGAGTTGAGACAAGACCCTTGTTCCTGAGTGCTCATTTGCTGTAAGAGATTTTTTCTTCCTCTCAAGAAGGAAATGTTCTACTGGACTGATTGTCTCCATGCAGTTAACCTGTCTTGTCATATTATCTGCTTGATTTGATTATTGAAGATGCTTAAGGCTTGTGCCAAGCTTCACGTTGTACTTGGGAGTTTTAGGCTTGTAGTGCAGCCTGGATCTGATGACCTTGTTCTTTGCTTTGGTAGCAAACTTGAGTTCATTCCTTTCAAAAAAGGGCTTTCTTGGTAACCCTAGTACCTGCAAGAAAGTGAAATCCAGACCCTGTTTTCAAATTATATAATTTTTTTTATTTGGCTTAGTTTCTACCCATCTTTTAATGAAATTTCGCAACCATATGCCAGTATGAAACCAGCAGATAACCTGTTAATATTCTTCCCTGATGCTTTTTCTTAGGATTTGGAGCATCTTTGCGTGTTATGTGAGAACAGCTCCATCATAACCTTGCACAGAAGTAACTGCCCTACTACTTGCATAACTGTCATGGAAGTTTTTGGAGAGAAAAGGTTTTTTGTATGATAGTTTTTTAGTAATGTGTCTGGAAGGTTCTTCAGAGCTTCCTCTAGTTGTTAAAATCCTGGAGCCCCACTGTGGAACACCCATGGGGATGAGTGCTCTGAGGAGGCCTCCAATCAGTGGATTTTGGATTCTGCTCCAACACAACATTCCCTTCACCATGTTCTTGCTTTCTTTGTTGAAGTTCTTGGAGCTTTGAGACTGTGAAATGCACCTCACACTTTTTAGCTCCCCATGAGAATACTGGGAAGCACAAAATAAATGAATCCTCTGAGGCTACTATGCATTCTAGGGCTGATTGCTTGTGGCACGTGTGCTAAGGTGAAAATTCATCCAGAGGAATTCCATTTAATGACAAATAACTCTTGCTTTAGTAAATAATTTCAAATTCTCTGCCGTATTTGGGAACATTTGTATTATCAGAATGCAGGTCTCAGAATTCTGTGCAGACAGCTACTAGAAGATTGTTGTACTAAACATGTTTCCAGTTAAACACAAAAATAAAAATAATAAAATGAAACCATTAACTTTCTCAAATTGGAAACTGCTCAGCATTGTTCGTTTTTGAAGGAAAAAAAAATTAACTTTTTTGTTATTTATGGTGAAATCAGAGTTTAAGGCCTTGCAATTTTACACCTGATGAATGTTCAGGATTTTTCTAAGTTATATTAAATGTTTGAAAATAGGTACTATGAAAGATGCTTATGTCAGTTTGAAAACCTTGATGTACATTACATACTGTTCAACGTTATTTTACATTTCTTTAGGTTCCTCTAAAGAAGGAGGAGCTGGAGCTGTGGATGAGGATGATTTTATTAAGGCTTTTACAGATGTTCCTACTGTACAGGTAAGATGCTGTGTATACTCACTTTTTTTTTTTTCAGAAATATGCTATTTGCAATACTATATACTAGCCTACTTTTAAAACTTCTTTAGTTTTACCATCTTCTAAGCAAATATCATTACTTTTCCTTCTGTCTGAATTTACAGTCTCCATGGAAAGTTCTTCACTTTTTCCAGTTAGTTACCAAACACCCCACCTTTTCTTTACTGTCCTACTAATTATTATTACATTGTGTTACAGCTCAAATCCATTATTGCTTTTCTTAATCTTTTCCAGGGAGCTACTGAAAATAATTGTATGTTTTAATTTTAATAAGAAAAAGATTTCCATAATGTTTGGAAAATTTAGGGCTGCAATTTTGTGGGATAATCAAGTATTAATAATACAGGCAAATAATTAAAAAGAATTGTATTTTCAAATATGTCTAAATTGTAATGGTGCATGTCTGGCATACCTGTCCTCATCTCTAGTGATAATTAAAAAAAAAAATAAAATTCTAGTGCTTTATTTGAATACTAATGTTGGATTCTGAACGTAGTTGAAAGATCAGATTTTAATTTCTGTTCTTTAAGTGTGGGAATTGCACATACTTGGTACTTTCACACAGTTGAGTCATTTAACATGCTTGTGTCCTAGACCTATTTTGAATAAGTTTCCCTCGAGCAGCTGAGGTGTGGAAGGCAACCAAAAACTGTCAGCCGCAGTTCCCAAACATCAGAAGGATTTTGTTTGGCTCCCTTTTCTTGATATATACTTTTGCTCTATTTTTATTTCCCAAGATCATAGTGTAGTTATTTGTTAGATCTCCTTCTGTAGGCAGAAATGCTGTCTGCTTTTATGAAGGAATATTTTATCTCCATGGTTCCTGTCATATTGAGGAAATCTTTTGTCTTACATTGTAAGACCTTTATGTTGCTCTGCCTCTCCAAACTGTGTTAAGAATTCTTTAGAGGGCGAAACCATGGAGCTCTTAATATTATTTATCCCATTATGTTGAACAGAGCCATGTTCCACAGCACAGAAAATGTGCTGCCAGTAGTTTGATGCCTTAATATTTGCACTCCCAAGCAGAGTTTTCTGATCACTCAAGTCAGTTAACATTTCAAGAACAAAAGTGAGTAACTGTATGTCATTGCTGAGCACATGTGATTTTTTTTTTTTTTTTTTTTTTTTCTTACTGCTGGATGACCTAGGGAGGTAGGTCATTCCTAAACTGCAAGAGGTGGACGAGAAAGACCCATCTGTCTTTACCAACCTCACCCAGGTTGAGGTGAGGATGCAGGGGAGAAATGTGTAACTGACCTCAAAATAACCTATTTGTTTCATGGATGAGCGTGTAAGAAAGACCTGCTGTCTAGGTCAGGGCGAAAAAAAAGGGAGTTTTTTGGTATCCTTAAAAATAATGACTTCCTGCTGTCCAAATTCATGCTTCTATTGTGGACAGTGTCTGATTTTTCCAAAAAAAAAAGGCACATGCCACATTCTGAGACCATGTTAACTACTAAGGAAGAAATAAGTTTCTGTACTAGATCTTGTGAAGAGAGAATGTTCATGACCTGTAATTTGCCAGGTTGTTCTAATAGCAAAGGAAACTTGTTAGAATGGGGAGAGGGAGTTGTTTGTACACTATTGAGCCTATTCCTAGGTCTTTGTTTTCATTACATTCGTGAGTTTTAGTAGTTACTTCGGTGAAAGGAAGGAAGGGAACTATGTTACGGAAAAAAGATCCAATTCTGAATCAAGATTAAGTGCATCTGGATTAATCAAGTAAATGGAGGTTATTTATGACATGTGTGTTTAACTCATTCTTAAAAGCCTCCAATGGTGGATCTGCCTTTCCAATAACCTGTTCCAGTGAGTGCTCATTGTTAATTTTTTAGGAATATCACATTGTTTACTCATATCTAGTTTGTAATCCCGTTATTGAAAATACTTTACATTACTATTCTTATTTGTGTTTGAGCTTTTAATTTTTCTGTCTTTAATGTTGCACTTAACTTTAATGATGTGTGTGTGTTGCCCTCTAATGGATAACAGCAGTTTATGAAGATGATGGGTGATTGTGAGATTTAGTCTGATGAATCTGTGTGCCAAAAAGAGAAGTACTGTGGTGAGAGGATTGTACCTTCATATTTAAGATTGCAACCATAATGTTTTTACAACTATGTTTATTTGCATTTGCTTAAATTGGAGACAATTCTGTGTTCAGGTTATTAGGAATAACTCCCATTAATAGCTAGAATTTGTTTCAAAACAAATGTAATTGTTTTTGTAAAAGTCTGATGTGGGAACTTATGAACAAAAAAATGTATTATGTCATTGAACACAGAATTTCATCTTGGCCTTCTACAAGCATAATTATTCAAGGGCAGAGGGAAAAGAAATTATTAAAATGTTTTTTTTTTTATTCCTCTGAAAGTAATACAAGTATGAACAACCTTCACAATTTGGGATTTTGCAGTGGAATTACAGTTCTAATTTAATGGAAAGATAAAATTATGCTATTTACTAAATTCCTCATTACAATGGCAATTTGAATAGCAGAAATTGCATAGATTTAATTCTGTTTGTGCCAGGTAATTAAAGAAAAAGTTAAATTATTTGCCTAGACATGCAAGTAAGGCAGACATAAACCCATTGTACGTGTTGCTTCTGCGCTTCTCTGTTGCTTAGCATGTTTTAATCCTGTGGCAGTAACTGCAGCACATGCTCTCTGATAACACATAGCTGACAACAAAAAATGTCCTATTGTTAAGGATCTACTCAATAAAATAGCTTACTAAAGGTATTTCTACCTTGACCAGAACCTCAGACTAAGTTTTGAGTGTGCACTAAATGCATCTCAATTAGCTGCCACCAGAAGACATGATCCTGCTTCCCTTGTTGTTGCACTTCACTACTTTGTGATAAGTTGTCATAGACTGCTGAGTTGACAGAGAAATTTTTGCCATTCCTCTTGTAGGATTAGCTTGTTGTACGTCAAAACCCTAAATTGGGAAGGAGACAGGGCAAAGTGGGTGATGGTAAAAGGGGAACCTGAGGACGTTGAATAGTGTCATGAATTCTGATGGCATTAGAGTAACTGTAATGTGAAATTGTATCTTTAGTTAACCGGTAACTACACCCTTCCACTTTTAAAAGGAAAACAAGCATTTTCTTTGATAATAGAAATTTAATTTTATAAAAATGCTTAGGAGGCACATGTAATACTTATTCTTAAAAGTATGATACTTGTAGAATTAGTGTTAGAGTAACTTAGTGTTGCATAATAAGTATTATACGCTACCTATATAGGCAAGTATGTTAAATGGTGATACAAAACTCGTTCGATTTTGTGGGCAGTGGAGTAGAAAGTCTTTTATACTTAGACCCACTATTTTCACTAAATCATTGACACTTTTTAAGTAAGTTATGCATCAGATGTTTATTGACTTCTAATAAAGAAGAAAACGGTAATCATGAGGAACAGCTTTTTGGTTTTTATGGATGCGGTCCTGTCCCTGTATAGAACTGGAAGGCTACTTCTGCAGTGTACCTTGGAAAATCTTACGCAGCCACGTGGTAATAAAAATTTCAGTTTTGTTGTTAACGCATATTCAGAGAATGGAGAACTCTGACTAGAGGCTGCTCCTTACACTTATTTACTGACTGCATAAGTTAACAAATGATAGGCTTGGACTAGTAATACACATAGAAGCTATTGAAGCTTTTAATTTTTTTTTTAAGGCAAATTTTTAATTCTGCTGTTGATTAGCAGCCTAGTTAGGCCCTTGTAGAGCCCTGCACTCTTAAAACGTGGAAGAGTGTCACTGCCCCAAAAGAGTTGCATAAGGTTAAAATTTGTTGGTTGCATATCATTATAGTAGTGAGTATGAAAATGAAATTGAATTGCAATAGTATTGCAACAGATGATCTAAAATCTCTGCTGTTATTGAGTTGGTTTTTTTTTTTAAATGGAGGTAATGAAATTCTAGATATTAGATTGTCACAAAGGTGAAAGGTGAAATCTTGAGAAAGATGTTGATTCTTCAGCTCTTCTTTTAATGAATATTCACTACTCAGTGATATTCTCAACGATTTGCCTTAAAATGCCTGTTTATACAGTTCTATAACTTTTGGGGCAAGATTTTCAGAATTATAATTGTATTGTCAATCTTCTCAAGCTATTTTCCTTCGTCAGGTTACCTGGGACATTAACAATATAAACTTTCTGGTTTTTTAATACTTCAGATCTATTCTAGTCGAGAGCTCGAAGAAACGTTGAACAAAATCAGGGAAATTCTTTCAGATGACAAACATGATTGGGATCAACGAACTAATGCGGTAAACTTTTTATCTGGTTTCAGGTTTGGGTGGGTGTATTTCATCAAACACAATCAGCTAGATATTTTTAAATGTTTCTTCTTAAAGTAATTACATTCCAGATAATCAATGAAATTTTAATTTTAAGTTATGTTATGTATGTTTCAGTTGCCATTTAATGCAGAATTAATATTCTGCTGGTAAATTGCTAGCATTAGGACCTCTATGATAAGTTTCACTTGCAGGATTAAAATGTTTGTATGTCACATTTCTATTTTTAATCAAGTTTATGGCATCTTAGTGTTTGAAAACAGGTATGTGAACAGAATTATGTATCTATATATTTGTAGACTGAGATCAGAGACTTTTTGGCTCTTGAATTTAAGTAATAGCATTTTTCTAGAGTTTTTTAAATTACTGCCATATATTTCAAAATGATGTTTTGCTTTAAAGGCATACTTACATACATTTTTG
>JAAGAY010137981.1:0-20973 GCA_011801015.1 Ardeotis arabs | reverse complement strand
AAGTGATTGGCTCAAGCTCTAAGGGCTACATTTGAATTGGCGTTAAGCGATTGGCTCAGGCTCTAAGGGTTATATTTGAATGGTCCTCCTACTTGCGGTTATCGCGGCTTAAGAGCAGACATTCAAACTTATTTACGACTCTGCTTCAAAGGCACTGTGTCCTTGACTGTTTTGCTGAAGTGTTGTAATCTCAGCAGTTTTGAACTTACTTATGTCAAGCCAGGCCTTTAGACAAAGCTCTGCTCGTACAAATGCTTGGTAGAGTCTGTCCCATGACCCTTTTCTCTAAGCCATTCTTCAACAAATACATACCAACAAAAAAAACACGTAAAGAATAAAACATGCAACTATTTTTCTGGGAGAGTGGTAAGGACATGATTGACCCATATGGGACAGATATAAGTAATGTCACACAAGCTGAGTTGCTGAGTTACTCTCAGGTAGAAGGCAGCACAAGAAACTAGAAAGGAATGAAATAGTAGGGTGATCTGGGCCTTGTTTCGTGGTTTTGATAGTTTCGTGGTTTTGATAGTTTCATGTTTTTAATACTGTTGTAAGCTGACAGGAATGGAGGCCAAATATTCAAAGCTGGTGGCTTAACTGCTGTCAAACAATCACTGAGCAGTCACACAGCTTGAGCTAGTTCCTCCTTCCTGTTCATTGCCTTGAACAGTCATTTGTTGACTTGAGTAAAATGTGTGAACCAGAATAATAAACTTCTCAACTAACCCAATCTAAATACATAGAGTTAAAGAGTTGTTCCATGTTCATAATAGATGGAGCCATAAACTATTTTACCTCAGTGAACAAAACACCTGAACAGGGCAGAAGGAAGAATCACTGAATGTGACCTTTGAGCGGATGCACACTTGTATAATAATTAATTCTTGTTATTAGCTGACACTTTAATTGACTTTAAATAAAACCGAAGGTTGTTACCACACCTTTTGCATGACAAATATTAAAGCTAATTTCAATGCTGTCATCAGTGTCTGCCCATTATATGGGATAAAATTCTTAGGCTTCATTTCTTATATCAGATGCATCCGGGGCACAGTAGAGCTGTTAAACATTTCATCCTATATAGTGTTCATCTTTCAAAACCATGATATTGGTAATATTTTTTCACATAATTGACTGAGTTCTTCACATAATATTTCTGGAAACCACTGTCATCTGTTTCAATATGTGTGTGTGAGGGATTTCCTTCTAAAAATGAAGGAATGATTTTCTAGACAGAATATGAAACAGGAACATGCCAATTTACCACAACAATGTGCCAATATACCTTTGTCTTCATTTTGACATTTCTCACTCCTACTCCTGCTTCAGTGTGACCGTTTTTAACTGTATTAATAATTTCATGGCAGAAAAGAGAGTGGATAGCTCAAAAAATCCTTGTGTTTTTCCTCCAACTACTTCTTTTAAATTCAGTTGATATTTGTACTAAATGACTGATAGGCATTATGACCTGAAAGGTTTTTTTTAGTACTTCTCTAAAAGGATTCAGTTGTGGCAAATATATTTACATAATCTGGGTCATTATTACCCAATCAGGAAAACTAGTCCTGAATTACATCCTTGTTAGAAGAGGCCTTCAGTTACTGTCTTTTTGAGTGGTTTGGTTTCCAACATCAGGGTTAGAGTTCCTTGATAGGGTTAATACTGAGAAGCTTATACTACTATGTAAGCAGAACTGTACTTTATTATTGCACCCAAGCTGTTTCTGCTCAGTAAGTGAGATAATAATTGAAGCTTCAGGATTTCAAACCACATATCCCATTGAAATATCAGGGGAAGGGGTTGTTGATCATTTCCATGGTCTTTATTATGGGTCAATTCTATATACTCTGTCAGTGTAAAGGCTGGAATGAAATTCTCTGTGCTGATGTTGTGCCTGAGGCTGAAGTGAAGACTTGTTTTTATTCTGGAAATGAATCAAGCAAGTAAATCCTGACAATGAGATTATGAGAAACCCTATACCAATATTGGATCTAAATAATATATTAGTTACCTTTTCTGTGCTTTCTCAGTGTTGCTTTGCTCTGATATTGGCACTTGAAATGTCCTAAAAGGTGACCATTGCGATGGATATACTTTTTGATGACCCAGTGAAAAACTGCCAAAATTTAATTTTGAAAATAATCCCCGTTCATGCACACTCCATCAATATTACATAGAGTACAGTAGGCAAAATTTCTGCTTTTCTTCCAGGTAATATGTTTTAATCCCTCACAGGTCTTTATTCTGACTAGGCACTCCATGTTTTATATGTGCTAAACAATGGAATAGTGCTCTCAAGGATCTACTATCATTAACACAAATGGTAGTAATTATAAGGATTCTATTGGTGTTAATCATACTGATCATCAAGGTACATGTCAGTATGAAAGAATTACTGTGTTTTGATTGTTCTTTTAAAGATTTGGGAAATCACACTCAATATTTAAAGAAAATGAAGGCTTCAAAGCTGAGCACCAAAACCAGAAAGTCTCGACACGTCAAGGCTCTGTCTGCACAAATGGACCTTAATTACCCTGACCAGCTTCACTTGGAATGTCCATGCACACATACTCTGCCTTTCAGTCCGTTTAAGTTCAGACCTGAGCCTTGTTTTCTTGCCTAAACTATGCCATAAGTGTACTTGCCTCCAGCCCTCCCTCTGACCTTGTTTCCTGGCGGACATTGAACACACTTCAGAGGTAGCTTGTCTCTAGTTTTGTCTCCTCCACAGACCTTGGTCCTATGTTATAGCCTTGCCTCCACTCTTGTTTCCAGCCTTGTCTCCTGCTGTCCATGTGGTCACATTTGTTTTCCAGTTCAGCCCCACTCATGCAACAACCCTGTCCTTGCTGCTCCCTGAAACAAAATCAGAGATTCACTGTACCTTTTAGGTATTATGTCTTTGCCAAGTATGGTTACACATAGTTTTTCACAGGAGTTTTACTTTATTTGAATCTCCTCTTAGAACTGCTCTGAAAATTTACCCAAATCCAAATGTCCTTTCTTATGCAATGTTTTCCTGCCCTTTCCTTCTTTTTCCTCTTCTGTCCTGCTACTTTCCCAGTCAACTCTAGTCCTAATCTGCCTCCAGACAGTCTTGGTCTCTCTCAGTCTCTTCACATCACAGAATTGTTGAGGCTGGAATGGAACTCTGAAGATGTCTAGTCTTCGTTGTTCTCTAGCCTTGCACAGTTACATTTTGAATATGTCTGACATCCAACACCAGAGAGGTTGACTAGTCTGCCAGTAAAAAAAAAAAAAATAAAAAATTCTGAGGTTTAAATGGAATTTGCTGTATTTTAAATTGTGCCCATTGCCTCTTGCTCTTTAACTGGAACCACTGAGAAGAGTTTGGCTCCATCTTCTTTAGTCTCTCCTGTCAGATACTCATATGCATTAAGAAGATTACCCAAGCCTTTGCTTCTTAAATCTTGGGTTTTCTTGAAGTATATGACATTGTAATCTTTTAGAGATAAAACTATTTCTTCCCTCTATCTTGTTATGTACCAATTCTCTTTTATTCTAAAATTTCCAAGGAAAAATTGCCCTTCAGTAAATTCCTGGACATTCTGTTATAGCCCAAACAGTTCAAACTCAAAAAAGACCAGTGAACACACACTGACAATGGGAACTAAAGCATATTGCTACTGCTTGAGTATTCGCTCAAAGTATCACTCTGAGATTAACTACAGAACATGAATATACACAGAAAAATTTACTTCCTCTGGCAGATGAAGATTTACAATAAGGCAGTGTTTTCTTGCATTAGCTTTTCTTCATTTCCATTCATTTTCCCAGTTTTTTTTTTCCTATTTTCATTGTCTTTTTCCTTTTTTGACCTGTGTTGCTTTTTGAACGTTGCTTTTTCTCCCTTTTTCCTGCTATTTTCCCATGTCCTTTTCTGAGTTTATACTTCCTTTTACCTCCTGCTTTTTTTTTTTTTTTTTTTGTGAGGCTAACAGGGTTGAGGTCAGCATCTGGGTGCTAAAAGGTAGACATTTTGAAGTACCAATTTAAAACATGTCAGCTGAGAGCTAGAAAATTGTGAATCACCTTTTGAAAGTGCAAAATACATAATTTGGGATCTATTGCAATTTAGCATGGTCCTTGCTTATATTCCTTCAGCACTGCCTGAGAGGGTTGTTGACCCTTTATAAAAAAGCTTTCTAATATGGCGTAAAGTCCAATGATCTGACAGATGCCTGCAGAAAAACGAGTAGCACATTTCTGAGTTCAGTTAGAGCTCTAGTTTGAAGGACTAAAAATGATAGCTGAGGATAGGAAGCAATTAGGTGGTATATTCTGAGAATCTGAGATGAAGAAAACTACTATTTCGGGAAGACTGTTCAGCTTCTGAATTCCTTTTCTAACTAGATTCCTTTATGGGCTGATACATCAGCCTGGAGATTATTTCGTAGAATTAAAGAAACTCAAGGGTGATCTGGAGGTCATATTCTACAGCTTCTCATTCAGAGTGGATCTGCCGCCTTCTCAATTATCCTTTTAAATCCATGATGCAATGGGATGACAAAAAGTTCAGAGTTAATATTTTACTTTTTCTCAGGAAAACTTTTGTCATGAGAAAGAAAACTGCTTATAAAGTCGCCTCATAATGGCTTCCTCAGCTCTTGAAGCTTGCCAGGAGTATAGATGACAAAGGACAAGGAAAGTTTCTAAATAGCTTTTCAACTACTTTTATTAGTTTAAGACAAGCAGAGCTGTTTTTCCCAAAGCAGGGTAAACTGGAATAAAAGGTGTTGTGTTCAATGTATCGTAAAATTAGAGGATGCATTCCCCATAGTGTGTTGTTGCCGTACTGTGATGGACTCAATAGTCATGGGGAGAGGCCTCTGCATTGTAAATGAGAAGGAACAGTTTAATTGACTATGTTGCTACAGCTAACCAGGCTTGGCAGACATCTATGGATATCTGTCCAGCTTCATGGTAGAGACCTATGACTTGTATAGGGGGCTTCCTAACTCGCCCTGCTTTTTTGTTTCACTTGTGCTTTCAGAATTTGCTAAGGGAACAGAATATGTACTGATGTTCAGGTGTCCCACTAAACTATGAAAAATACTCTGTAAAAACACTGAAATACTACTTGGATGTTCAGCAAGAGTCTCTTACAAGCAGATCTGTTTCAATACATCAAAACTTGGCAAAATCAACCTATGGCTTCAGACTCACTGCACAGAAATTGGATTGCTGATCTTAGTGCACAAGTTCTGTCCTTTGCCAGCGTCTCTTATAATTCCTTTGCTTTAAAGGCCTTCATATTATGGAATAGGTCAAAGGAAGTCATGTAGCTTGCTGTCTTTACCCACACCTCCCATGTGACAGCAGAGACCAATTTATTATTTCTCTAGGATTCTTATAAGGACTGCATGCAGACTCCCAAGATTATAGTCTTCACATACCTGCTTCTAAACTTCTAAGAAGACTTTTAGGGTTTGGATAAGAGAAGGAAAAAGTTATCTACTCCAGCTACAGAAGAAGGCAAATCTCCAGTGATAAGGCTGTAATAGTATGCCAGTGAAGAAATAAGAGCGTAAGTACAGTAGATAATGTACTCAAACCTGTGTTCCAACCAGAGCAGTATTCTGTCTCAAACAGTGGTAGTAGGAGATATGGTTTAAATGTAAAATATTTTAAGCAGTGAAGTTACCTAGTTTTTATGGTAATTTTAGATAAATCTTACTACAGGAACATATGTTGTTATCAATTTCTAGCATGTAACTGGGAAAAATTAAAGCAGATTTCAGGAACTGGGATTTGATTCAGTAGAATCAACAATACAAAATGAGTGTTTGAAGGAATCATGAGTGAGATAAAGGAGAAATGTGGGGAAAATTAATATTCTTGATGAGAAAAACTATAACTCTTTGGAGTAAATTATACACCGAGTGTCATCTCATAAGGTGTAATCATGCACTGATATATGTCATTTTTTTCAAGATTTTTTGTTAACTGGTATGTCTGGGAAGGCTGTGTTCCTACTTCATATTTACCACAGATTCACCTGGAGAATTAACTATTTACTGCATCTGCAAAGTTTTGAAAATGAGACAGCATGAAGTATTTGCAAAGAGTATTTCCTGTTTTTTTTTTCACTGTATTATTTTCACATTACTTTAAAGATTGCACATGGGCACATGTGGATATGCAATCTACTGCTTTTCTGTTGGAAAGTGTAAAAAATATTCATGCTTACATACTGACTTTTTTTTTCCCCTAAGTAGAAGAACATGAGTACACTGAGGTCTCATTCTCTAGAGCTGCTCTGTTTCTCAAAAGGTATGACGTAACCAGATTACGGGTTATTTGATCACTTGGGTCACCTGTTTCAGTGGCAGTGCAAAGTAATCAGAAATTACTTTAAAACAACTTTCTTTAAGAATATCTATATATATCTTTAAAATATTCCTAGTCCTAGGTCCTTGATGAAGAGAAGGCATGAGAGACAAGATTATAATAGGAACATATTCCTCATTTGCACAACCTATGGCTAATTTGGGAATTCAGGGACTACTTGGGCAGAATTAAAATATCTCTCAGAAAACATGGATGTGGAGTTCCCACACCTTCTTACTGCACAGCTGGAAAGAGCTGTTATGGACAAGTTCCAACCTGCTGAAGGAATGGAGATGTAGTGTCATAATGAACACCACAAAAAGGCTTTGTGTCACATCCTATGCTCAGTCAACCCAAAGCAGAGCCATGTGCTTATCCTTCAAAAGTACAGTTTATTTGATGTTGCAAGGTGAAGAAAGAGCCAAGAGGAGCTCTTGGGAACTTTTAGTTCAGAAGTTGCACCAACAGGCAGCACTGCCTTTTCCCATCATATGCTTCACTTCCTCCCAGAAGCATTCAATTGCAAATATAGGCTTAAAATAATGTCCAGTGTGTCCATGCTTCATAATGAAATGTTAGCCACTAGATGTTGCTAACACATAGTTACTCATTCTCCTGCTTCCCACTTTCTTGCATTGTTTTGCTCAGGATGACATTAACTTTTGTAGAGTTCTCTATTTCACAAGACTTTAGATCCCTGAATGTAAAGAAATATCAGCAAGAGAAGAAAGCTTCTTTTAAAAATTTCATCTATCATAGTAGAAATGACTCAGTTATAACTCCTTCAAAAATCCTGTGCACACAGAGAATACTTGACCCTAGTGACTGGATTTATCTTACACTTGGACAGTCATGCTTAATTTGTCATTCTCATTAGCTAGATAAAATGTTTCTTGTCCTTCTTTGTGTTTGTCTTTCATTTAAAAAAAGAAAAAGTGCTTTTCAGCAAGTAGAGAAACTAATTAGATGAACATTTTGACTTCTGAAAGTGAATAAATAGCAAGCAATTTAGATATGGGGTGTTTAAAAGAGTACCAGGAACTTCTTTCTTTTTTTCTTTTCTTTTTCCCTCTTTTTTTTTCAACTTTACATACTTCCTTATTTTAATTCTCTATCACAAGTTACATATAACAACAATCACTTTTCTCATTAAAATTAAACTATAAACATAGAATCATAGAATAGTTAGAGTTGGAAGGGACCTTCAAAGGTCATCTAGTCCAACCCCCCTGTAAGGAGCAGGGACATCCCCGACTAGGTCAGGTTGCTCAGAGCCTCATCCAACCTGGTCTTGATTGTTTGTGGGGGATGGGGCATCCACCACCTCTCCGGGCAACCTGTTCCAGTGTTTCATTGTAAAAAATCATCTTGTAAAAAATAACTGTAAAAAATATCTTTAAAATAATAGCAAGGAGGGCACAAAGGTTTAGCTCTCGGATTTATTCATTCTGTTGCCATCTTTTGCTACATCTTGTCTCTGAAAATGTAACACTTTAATATTTAGGAAAAAGAATTATAACAGTTAAATGTAGGCATTGTGCTTGTTGTCATTGTACTTACATTACAACCAAATTTTTAGTAGAATCCATTCAATTTAGCAATCAATGTGTAGCAAATGTTACTGGAGCATAAGTATATAGATTTTCTACCAATTAATTCTGGTTTTTGAACTAATTGTGTTCAATTACTCTCCTCATGATGGTGTTGCATTGACCATAGACATGAGTTGGACTTAACTAGCTAGTGTTTTCTAGCCACCAATGACAGAATTTCGGTAAGTGTGGTTAGTCTCTATTCTTGTGTGAATATGAGTATGTGTTATCAAACAATTGGAAAGGTGAGCTACACAAGCTAGTAGAGCAGAAGACTTCACGATATAGAACTTCATGCTATATAGGACTAAACATTTACTTAAAATTACATATATATATATACAGATACACTTATATTTATCTATTTATATAGATACATAAATTTATAGTGCCTTATAGAATTAGGGATTTAGACAGTTGTCTAGTGAGAAATTGTTTAACTATTTTCCTAGTAGTGTTAGTATTGATACAAAAAAAAAAGCCTCAAGCCTATACAAAAGCAGAACAATCAATTGTAAATGTTTTCCTGGTTGCACAAAGCAATGGGTAAGAACAACTGTCTCAGTCTGAGTCTCTCAGACAAGACTGCAGTAAAAGTAATTGCATGGAGGGAAAGAGCTCAGAGACAATTGTTATTGACTTGGCTAAATATCCTTTTTCGCCATTCTTTCAAGCTTGATTGCTGAGCAAAGCTTCTTCACATACACTAAGACACAGAGAAAGCAGGAAAATAGAGAAACTCAGATTGGTCTACATAAATTAAGAACAAATGGTAACAATGGGATCAAACCTCCTTGTGTTAACTGTAATTGCCATCTTGCTGCACAGATCTGTGTTTGAGAGAGATGACACTGAATCACTCATGGATTCTCAACAGGAAGGTGTGACTTCAGATGAAATTGATCCCAGCCAACAAGCACTGCCAGATTTGGTACTGCTAGCTGACATTGCATTAACTTTGCCTCTGTGTCTGTAGTTGGAAGGTAACAGACCATAGGAATTTTACTCGTTCATGGCTGACACAGAGAGATGGTGAGTGAGTAAAGACAAGTTGAGTTATATGACTGAAGTAAGGAGAAATACCCTGTCAGAAACAGATGGGGTTGATTCTCATGGAGCAAGTGATGCATATTACCAGTCAAAATAGGCAAGAGAAAGACATGCAGAAGATAAAACCCCCTGTTTGTCTTACTGCAGAGTATTTTACAGATCGTAGAGGTAAGGCAAGGTGCACTTTATGTTCTGGTTGGTCTGGGTTGTGAAATAAAGTCTGAACGTGACTGATCATTTGTAGAAAGTAAAGACCAATTTAAAAAGCATATATGGCTGTGCAAGTAGTGCCCACTGATATAGATGTCAGATTACGAGAAAAGGAAGCACTTGATATAATCTTGAAATATATATTTGCCCAATAAAAAGGGTAGATAACTTCAGAATTTCAAATGCTTAGAAACACATTTGTAGGAGGAGATCACTGTACAGGAGCTTGTACAAGAAAGGAAATGAGACTGCAGCTGGAGAAAGCTCTGATAAGAGGATACTCCCTAATCTCTTCAGTGCAACTGAAATTCTTTGCATTCACTGAAAAAAAAGATGTGTAGTCACTGAAGCAATTGATAACAAAGGTATAAGAAAACATTTTAATATTCTTTTTTAAAGCTGCATATACTACAGCAGAAATAAAATGAAAATGCTATGTATGGAGGAACTACTCTCTGTAAAAGCAATATCATTTCAAAAGCTGACAAATGGGTTTATTTGGAGAGCTAACTATTTTGTATATACTTTTTTACAGTGAAAAAGCGAAGAGTGAAATCAGACTAGGATGAATTGGGAAGCTTCCCAGGGTAATGAAGAGTAGCACACCATCTGTTTGAACGGGAGAAATATTTGATCAGTGCATGTTCCTCATCCTGCTGTGGAAAACAGAGGTAAAGGTCCTGATAGCAAAATGGCACACTATGTAACACGAGTAACAGAAACTTAATAGAACAGGCAATAAATGCAAACCACTGACTTTTGGGACACCTAAAATGCAAGGAAGTTCTGGGCCAGTCTGCCATGTAACAGCTGTGAGAATTATTTTTCTGCAATGGCCAAAATTTTTCTAAAGTTTAGAACCTGATAAAACTTTTTTCTCTTTTAAATATATGTCAGTGGGAAAAATTTGATTACAGGACTGGTACAGGACATGGGCAATAAGCTAATTTAGAAATAGAATCTCTCTGGTATGTTTTGAAAGGAAAGCTGAAGTAAAGTGCTGAGGAGCTAAAACACATAGAGGCTTTGTTTCTGACTGGATGTAATAATAACCACTAGGTATAATTTTTTTTTTCCTCCCATGTGCCCTTGTTCACACTTACTCCAAACAGTATAATGGCTGTGAACAGTATAATACTGCTTGTCATGCAGGTGGTCAAGAGGTAAGTAGTGATCTTTAAGGGCAGATGTTGCCCTCTGTTTAAAGAAATTCCACTGGAAGTTATACATGAATTGTCCCTGTGCACCAGAGTCCGTACTGCTCTCTGTAGATGGAGGACTGTACACTCCAGCCCATGGTATAATAGTAAAAGCTCTGGAGTATTGACACTGGGTGAGGTTGAAACCATCAGCTCTCTGTCTGCTGCCAGCACTGGTCATACTTGAAGATGCCTTGACTGAACAAAAGAAACTTCTGACTGAAGAGGAGACACCCCTATGGAATGAAAGTGGCTGTCTAACAGGGAAAAGATAAGGGATTTTTGTGCCTCTTAGTGGAAAAGGGGTGTTGGTTCTGCTGGGATTTGTAGGAGAAGTGACTCCATATCTCAGCCTTCTCCTCTTATTTTCTAAATAACTTCAGACTCATTGAAGCCAAAAGAAGAAGGGCACAACCTTCCACTTCCTCTGGGCACATTTTAAGTAAGTTCAGCGTGAGACAAAACCTTGGAGCTTTATGGGCAGCTCTTCCTCTTTCCTGTGCCCCATCTGCTTGGGGAAACATGAAAAAGCAAAATTCTGGCTTGGAAAAGCAAGCACAGGAAAAGCAGGCAGAAGAAGGGTAATAGTATATTTGGTCGTTTGCTTGCACATTTATGGAGAGCTGGATCATGCCACACTGAAAACAAAGAATTGGTCTTGGTCACTGACACCTGATTGCTAAATTGTGTTGAAAAATCAGTCTCCCCCTCGTATTCCAAATGCCACACTGCTCCTGCAGATGCATCTGCAGGTCTGAGCAGTTCTGCTAATCAACAAGGGTCTCTTTAACCAGCATGTATCTTCCTCCTACACATGTATGTAAAGGCTAGTTCTGCCTCTCCTCAGATGCTCTCAGCAGAACTGTTCTGCTCCCTCAGCTGAACAGGAGAGACCTCTGATCTTTCTCAGGATGCAGAGCTGTAATTATGAAACCGTAAACTAGATGTGAGGCTTAATTATAATGTCAAATAGATTGGATTTTAATCAGCTCTCTGGATGTATAGTTAGGAAGGATTTATCAGGGCAATGACCCAATTTTAAGAGTACAGATTCCAGCTGAACGGTCTGAAAACAATTTGGTTCAGTGCCTGTAGAGGGGAGACAAATAAATGCAAACTGTTGCTTTTTAATGAGTAGTGTCTCAATCACAGCACAGGCTTTAGGAAACAAATCAATCTCTGATGTAACATCAAAGAGAACTGATATACAGTGGTGATGATTCTGGTCATGGGCCTGTCACAGCAGCAGAAGCACTGCGGAAGAAATGCTACAAGAATTGTTGCCACAGGACATGAGAGGACATCACAGCGTGTAGAAGTGTGTGTTTGAGCAAAAGTTATTGCGAGTGCTCAGTGTGAGAAGCAGAAGACTTACAGGAGTATGATTCCAACTCAGTAGCAGCTGGACCCATTAGCCAGGTTTTTGTCAGGCTTGGTGGGAGATGGGAGCCAGAAGGAAGCCTTTCTCTGAGAGGTAAGACCTCACTCCCATACCAAAGTTCCATAGTTCCTGCTGCGATGAGACTTCAGTAAGGGCTTTTAACTAGGATCTGTCACACTGGTGAGATGTTTCCATGCAGGTCAGGCAGGGGGCTATCAGGAGAGGGGGCTGCTGGTAGTAGGTACACAGGCACTGCACTGGTGCCAGGTGGTGGTCTCAGGCTGCGGCAGGGGCTTCCCTATACCCCAGAATGGCAGCAGGCTGGGCAGGATCCCTCCTCTACAGCTGCAGCATTTCTTGTGTTGTGCTGAGCTCAGTATCCAGAGGGACCAGCCATCTGGGAATCCTTGTCTGCCCAAAGCTGTTCAGCAATATCCCTTCTGGTCCTCCTCAGGCTTCTCAACTTTCCAGCTCTCAGTGATTACTTGAAATATTCTAGATGGAGCCAGCACTCTCAAAAATGTCCATTTGATTTTGCCCAGGATGTTTTAAAGTGGTAGTCAGGCTTACAGTAACCTACCACCATGCTTTTAGCAATCATCCCAAAAAAGTGAATAGCACAGATGGCAAAAATCTGGTCCCCACAAGTACTTTCAAAGTAGAGCAATGCAGTAAACTCATCTTCAGAAGTCAGAAATGCTGAAATTAAGGAGGTCTGTGTAACTTTGTGCAAAAGCACACACTGATATAAAAAATCCAGAAAAGCCCAGATTAACACTGGGCTACTTGCAATGTGAAATAATACCAAAAGCATTCCAGAGTAGTTTCATTGAATGTTAATTCTGGGGATTAGTGTCAGACTCAGTCAGTAGGTCTGTTGCAGGGCTATTTTCTTTTCTTCTTTTTAGTAGAGTTTTATGGAGGATATTAGCATTGGGGTTTTGCAGGCTTTCTCTCCCTACTCCTACAAACTCTCCTAATTTCCAGTGGGATAGACAATATAGGACATCTGTGCCAGGCTGTCTGATTGACCAGAGTGGTGAATGCTTCTCCTTGGATGACTGTTTTACACGAACTGGTGCAGTGCTCTCTTATTAGGGCTCATTTCTTTAAAATAGTTGACAGTGTTACCGATGTGAGATTCCCAATAGAAAAAAAAGAAGGGAAGGGAAAGGCAGGGCAGGGCAGGGGAAGGCAAGGCAAGGCAAGGCAGGAAAAGACAACGCAAGGCAAGGCAAGACAAGATAGGCCAGTGCAAGATAGAAAAAGACATGGAGGTCAAGGCAAAGCAAGGCAAGGCAAGGCAAGGCAAAGCACAGCAAGATAAAGGGCCTCCTAATAATTTTAGTATTTTTTTTGATGGTAAAATTGTGATGTTGCATGGTGAGGGAAACAGTGTCAAGAGAAACATATTTGAAACACAGAAACTCTGGGGATCAGGACACTTTTTATTATGTTTATGTTGTACTTAAAATGACTGTATGCTGAAGTATGTGGTATTTAAGTAATAGATCTCCTACCAGTAATATTAACATTGCAAGTTTTTTTGTTGTAAATGTGAAAATACATTTTAAAGCATATTTTTCTGATTAGTTTTCGAAGTACAAATTATTCCTAGCCTTTTCTCTTAGATGCAGTCAAAATTGTTTCTTATGTGTAACTTTCTATGCTAAGATACATGCAAGGGATCAGAGCTTGTATACATTGTACCTGACAGCCATTACCAGTCCTAAACTCTCAAGCTTGCAGTGAGAGAAAAATTTTAAATTGAACTACTGTTCTTTGAAAGTTTAAAATCATAGGAAAGTGCAGAAAAACTATTAAAAATGCAATTAAAATGTGTGAACCATAAGGTGAAATATAACTAATGCTTTAGGAAGACTAGTAAAAAAGTATAATCGTTTGTGAATAAAAATTAAGATTTATTTATTTATTTATTTCAGTTTTGTTCCAAGATTACAATGAATATCTATAGTTATTTTCAGTATTTCAATTTGAGTAGACACACTAAATTTTGTATCTTTCATAATAGTATTGCACTAGAACACAACATTCCTATTGTGAACCTGGTATTCATTTGTTCCTAATTCTTAAGAAAATTCCCTTTAAATGATTTCCAGATGAGATTTTGGAATCATGTCTTCATGTGCCAAAATTGAACAAAAGATAATTTTTACAATGTAAAAGCAAGCTTGAAAAGTACTCTTAAAAGTCGCAGTACATTTTATGTGATGTAAGCCTTTTCATTAAGATCAATCACAGCATCTTTTTTTTTCTGAATGAAAAAGCCTAGTAATTTCTTTTAAAAACTAATCCTGAACAGAAGAATAAAGAATCACAAATGAAATGTGAAAATCACAGTCTTGCACTTAAAATCTCATTAATTACATTCTCTGTGATTGTATATTTTTGGCTTTCAATATAGCAGAGATAAAAATATCAATATAAGATTATTCTATTACATATATAAAGCTTGTATAAGTATAAATTTAATAAGCAAATTATTTTTTTAAATTTAGATGTTCTGATAGAACAAATGCTTAGCTTTTCACAAGCATAGGAGTGTAATCTTAATGTTTAAGATGTAACAAAACCTGTATCAATACAGCTGTTGTATGTCTGTACATCTTAAGCAGGACTGGTTTGCAAATACCATGTGCAAATATTTGAAAAGAATTTTGAGTACAGATGTGCTTTGTATTGTTCTATTTATTGCTGAAAACTTGACAACAAAACATTAGAAAGCTAAACTCATGTTTTATCTGTGTGCTGCAGTAGCATAAGATCCAGAAACCCTAAATACCTTAATGTCGTATTAATAACAATTACATTAACTCACTTCAGTAGCACTGAGATATAAAAAATGTGTGATTCCACTAAAATTCTCCTCTCACAATTGGATTCTGATCAAATTACTCTGCAGGTAGCCCTGTATTTAATTAAGAAACATTGCTGCCTTATGCTGCTATACTGAGAGTCTGATAGAAAGTAAGTTAAGCTAAACTGTTCAGAAAAAGGGAAATGGGAAAGGTCTTCTAAAAAATGGAACTGCCTACCATGTAGAAAGGCTGTCGTGGACTGATCCATCTTTGGAGTGGCACTTGAACAGACTAATATGCCAGCACAAAGGCTAAAGGGAGAGGCTACAATCTTAAGCAGAAAAGTCAAGAATCGCAATGCTTTACAGTAAAGAATGGAATTTTTTAATTGCATTTTTATTGTACTCCAGAAAGATAAAAGGAAAAACAGAGGTAATTTCGGATGGGGAAATTATTTTGGATGAGAGACTGGCACTTTGGAATCAGTAATTGAAAAATCTATACTATACACTGCATGTGTTAGGGAAAAAGTAATTAACAGTTCCACGAATTTGACATCTATGCCTAAAACATCAAAAAGTTTCAAAATTACTGTGACCTACCCAGACACTTGCACACCTTCCCACCCCACATGCCCAGTGGGACGGGAAAGAAAAGAGGAGGTATAGGAGTGAGAAAACTCACGGGTCAAAATCAAGACTTGTTTTGGGCTGCGCTTGCAATACCCTCCCGCCTGCTTACCAACAGCTTGTCAGCTATGCCCCATACACTATCAAATGCCTTTCAGTTCTAAGTCCGTAAGACTGTGAATAGATTTCTTAGGGTAGATTCCTGTGAAATTTCAGCCTTTTAAGCAATAAAATAACTTAATTTTGACAGAAATAATGTTTTTATATAGCTAGAGGAACAGATGCAAAACCTGGGCTTCTGTTTTTTTTAAATTTCCTTGTGCTAGTACATAAGCTATCCTAGATTGTACACATATGTACAAACAGATACAATTGCTCTCTCTTAGCGACTAAAAATTAAGTAATTTTTTTTCGTGCAAGCAGATATGGAAAGGAAAGCCTAGTACATACAATTACAAGAACTTTAAAACCACCATGGAAAGGACATGAAAAATCTGGCACTGCTCCTGAGCCCTGTGACATTTTTGTAACTCAAACATTTCCACATGCTTGCTTATAGAAATTTCTTAGTTACCGAATTGTAAGCATTTACTTTTTTTTGATCCTTTTTTTTTTCTCTTAAGGACCTGTTGTAGGATGTTAAATTTGTGTATTAAGATCAGGTGTTCTGGTTACTGTGTCAGCATCTAAAGGAAATCAAGATACAAACCTAAAGCACAGTGGACCTAGTTCTCCCCATGCACAAACTATAGCAGATAAGCAGCACGATAACCAGACAAGACAGAATTCTCTGGATGCAAATGAGTGTCTGGCAGGTATGTTGAGAGACTTCCTCAGAAGTTTGTGGCTGAAACTGTTTTCTCCAGCAAACTTGCAAAAAGTCTGAAAGCCACTCATCTCTCTCACTTCACTAGCATACAACCAAGCTGATCATGATCTAATAATAAACACCAGCAGATGGTAAAGCTGGTTTCAACATCAGTATTGTGAACTATGACCTATTATCTCTTGTTCCCATTATGTTTTCACTGTAGTAGAGAACACGATGGACCAAACACACTCACAATACTGTTCTTACACAGCAGTGAAGGCTGAAGCTCTGCGAGTCCATATTCAAGCTCTGGAATGCTCCAAATTCAGCTCTTCATGGGCAACACTGTTTGGCCTAAAGACCCTTTGGGGACTGTTGAACAAAATAACATCCAGATGGAGAGGAGTCGGCTTTAGAGACTGAACTTAGATATGAGGTACTACAAAAGCATGTTCCAGGCAGTGGAAGCCAAATGTGAAAGTAACACTAACATCTCCCATGGCAATTCATTGTGTTCCACTCTTACCTGATTTCTGTTCTACACTATGAAGAAAATCAACTGACACCAGCTTTATTTATCCTTAGGGGCTGTTTTTCTTTCATGTACTATTGCACAGATAGGGGTGCTATACACATATCCCCTGCTATTCTAAAAAAGCAGTGAAATTAACAGAAAAAAAAATATTTGAAAAGCCATTTGGTGGATCTAATCAGAATTTCAGAGCTCCATCATCTTCAGAAATATAAAGAATCCTGTCTTCAAGGAATCTTCAGATAGATATCTTCAGATATCTTCAAGGCACTTCAGATTCTGAGTCTTGTAGGAATAAGCTGTGTTCATTACAAGCCAATATTATGGCTTTGAATGATTCATTCAAAGAAGACTCTTTGGATTAACTAATGTGTGTTCTGTAACTGGTTCTCATCAATCACCACGGTACTGCACTTCCATGGTATACCAACACCAAAGACAAAAGATTAAAGAGAGGGATTCCTCCTGGCTATGCATTTATATACAGTCTGAGAGGTATTGATTTTTATTAAATCAACAGACACAATACTTTTCAGAGGTAGGCCACTCACCAACACATCTCATTTAAGCAAATTCTACCATCTCACAATTTCATATGTTTTTGGAAAAATGTCAGATGTCTCAGAAAAAGGTCTGTCACCATTAAACTTACTGTGCAAAATCATTTGCAGTATTTTGTTAATCTGCCATTAATACAATCCTGTGTTTTCAAAAATCCATATGTCACATTTGCATTTGTCAAAATAAATGCTAATAGCTTATTTTTCAGGTTTAGTAAACAAGTTCTGAACTCCCTTGTTCTGGTAAATGCCTGCTGCAGAAAAGAAAACTTAGTTTCATTCCATGCTTAATTTAAAGTGTTTTGTTGCAGTAGTGTATCAGCCTATGAATTGATTTAAGGCAATGTTTCAGATGGAATAGGAAAGATCATGAGACAAACACAGGGTAAAATCTGAGGGCAGGAATAGAAGTAGCGCCTTTGTGATATAGATTACACTTTTTTACTAATTTATCACATTATTGATTCTGCAGGAGAGACTTCCAGATCATTAAAGATGTTCATTAGTTAAATTTTGATGTGCTATTAAGCAGGGCATTAGAATTCCCAAATTGCTAAGCAAACTATTGAAAAGTTTTATCAAATCTCATGCTTTGGAAAATATGTTCAAAGGCTTCTGAATAACAATTACTTTGAGGAAGAAGTATATGTTTTAGTATAGTCACATCAAACGATGTGCTCCACTGGACTGTGCAGGACTGTATGTAGGTGGTTTAAAAACTCTATACGAGGCCTTTTTTTCCAAAAACTAAAGTAGTAAATGTGTTAATGTCAGTGCTCTGTATACATTAATGTGACTTCTACATCATGATAGTCCTAGATTCAGCAGAGTCTATTGACTTGTGGCATTATAGCAGGAATATATTTCTCTGTTGTGTAGGCAGAAAGTGGAATACATCTGTCAAATTCTCCATCTCCTGCAGAGTTTCCTTTTGTATGGCTCACTGAGCTGTTGAGAACAACATTCTCCTCCCACAGCCCAGAGCTGGGCAATATGAGCTGAAAAAAATTAGCTCTTATTTCTCAATAAGATTCAGCTAAGGTGAACAATGAAACTTTTTTTCCCCCTTATTAGAGTGTTCAAATTATGCTATTCAGTTCAAACACTCTTAATCAAATATGCTACTCCATCTCTTATTTTTTTGTATTCCCAGCTTCTGAGACTCCTAGTATCTTCACATGCATATCACAACACGCACCACAATACTACAGTCCTCCTTACTTCGTTTTTTTTTTTCAGAATTACACTGAATTTTACTGTGTATCTCAGCTTTAATGCTTTGGCTTAAGACTTTATACCTAAAAATGTACTTCCTGTATTCATACTCCTCCTAATAAAAAGGCTGTTTTCTGTAATTCATGCAAATATTGGTGATTTTCAAACAGAGTGAAATTCACCACTACCAAATGTCTTAAATAAAATTTTTAAAAAAAGTTTCTGTGGTTTTATCACAATACTTATGTCCATACAATACAAGGGGTTCAGCAAAAAAGAAAAAACAAAACCCTCAACAAAGCTTTGCTTAAGTCACATAGTGTGTCTAATAGTTCTAATAGCACATGCAATTTAATGTTGTGTGCTTGCAACGTACAAAATTTGTCCCCATGTAGTTTATGCTGCATGTTTAATGCATGTCTACTCACTTTGTTTGTGAAAACAAGAACACTCACTTTCTGCAGTATTAAAAGTCTAATTTTATCTGCTGTTTTTAGTCTATTTTAGGTATTAATATAAAATCTAATATATATTGCCAGACTCAGTTTGCCTACATAATGAACAAATAATTCAGAAATTAACTCTACTGTTTTGTTGTTTTAACTGGATTTGCATCTACCTATTGACTCTTTATGTAGGGATCTGACTGCATTTTAAAAACTGTAATAAAAATTAACTACACTGAAGAAATAAAGTCAATCTATTTATACAGTAGGTATAAATTACATTATAACTTTAAGATAAGTAACTGAGAGGTGTTTTATGTAATATATATTATCTACACATATAGAAATACCATGGGTGTACATCTTGTGGTTTCATAGGTTTAAAACACACTTATGCATTGCTGAATGGAAAAACAGCAATGTAAGACTTCATTGTTTTTAATCCTTACATGAATTTGCAGTTACTACACCAAAAGATCAGACATTATTATTCTGTCTTTATCTTCAGATTAGGTTTAATTGGAAGTGCTTTGTATGGATCCTTCAGGGATCTTTATGAAAGAATTATTGTGAAAATATAATAAAAATGTCCAAATTAAATAAACTGTCTGAAAGATTTCAAAGTGGTCATAGTGACTTAGTAGATTTTGATTAATTGAATGTGAACTCCTGAATATCAACAGATTGAATGCAAATAGACTGTATTACTCTAAATTCAATAACTGAGAATTTGCCCAATGATACAATAATGACTGTCTGCACAAGAAAAAATATAAAAACTGTATCTCTCTTTGAAACAGTGTCATATGGTGAAATATTTGGGGTGAAGAAAAAACAGAAACAAAAAAAAAAGTTCCCTGTCTTTGAAATCGCATGAAGCCTCTGGAAACCATGCAATAGTCTAGTAGAGCTGAGGGGCTAGGAGGGAGAGAAAAGAAAAAGAACAAATTAAGCGGAAAAGTCCAAGTTATCTCCCTTTCAATTTAAATAGCAGCAGAAAGCAGAATCTCAGCCATCCAGGAATTATTCCAGTATGAGCTGAAAAATGACTTGCACATTGCTGTAGTTGAAGGCAGGGGAGTGTCTGAGGAAGGACTCTCTTTCTGCACAAACCTCTTGAGAATGGGGGCTGAGGTAATTATGTATGTAAATCAATATTTTGGCATAGAACCTGCAAAAAAAGAGGCAATAAAGTTTTGTTCAGCAGCTCCACCAGCTAAGCAAGCAACACCCAAAGAATCTGTTTTATATTTATGAGAATGCCACATCCTTAGAATCATAAACTTTGTTTCCTACAAAACAACAAAACTTCCCTCACTTTGAAATGTCAAAGTAGACATGCAAGAAATTATATTTCATATATATATAACATAATGTTATAGTCCAGGTATGAAATTCTGTCATTAAATATCTAATCTAATCTCAAGATCCTTACAAGATTATTAGACAAAGATTGAGAACATTTATGGATTACATGCAGCTAGTATTTGAGATTTAATATATTACAATTTAATATTAAACCATTGACTTCTTACTGTATTTGTGCAGGCGCAATATTGTTTATTAATTCTGTACTGCAGCTGATCATACCATCAAATAATGCAGCTGATATCAAAGAGTATTCCATACTTCATTTCTCTACAGGAAAATGAGAATTTTTAAGTCTATCACACACTGTCTCCTTTAGCAAAAAAACCAAGTGTTTCTGTAGCCTGTTTATTTCAGTTCAACCCAAGTAACAAAGATGTCATTTCCAGGGAAGATTGAATAGCAAATATTGATACAGGAAAGTGATATAAGTCAGTTGTTCCCTGATCTCTACCAGGTCAGATTCATCCAGAGATGACAATGTTATATAATGTAGCAGAAAGGGGAGTCCTGTTTCAGTGTGTGAAAGGAGTTGGGTGCCTTTCCTGTATATTCAGATTTGTGGAATCTCATGTTTTGACTTTCTAAAAAACTTTGGAGGTGCTTTTTATATTGTCTTTCTAGATCGTGACAACAGTGTAATGCAAATGCTAAAAGTTTAATAACTCTGTTGATATTAAACATCTCTGTGGTGATGGTGAGGGGTCTGGAGCACAAGTCTTATGAGGAGCGGCTGAGAGAGTTGGGATTGTTTAGTCTGGAGAAGAGGAGGCTCAGGGGAGATCTCATTGCACTCTATAGCTTCCT
>JAAGAY010137979.1:0-25159 GCA_011801015.1 Ardeotis arabs | reverse complement strand
TTTTTTTTCCTTTTTTTTTTTTTTTTTTTTTTTTTTGAGAGGGGTACATCCCCCTCTGCGGCGGGCCAGGGGCGAGGGCACGGCCCTGCCTCGGCAGCGGTGCGGGGCGGGAGTCCCAGCCCGAGGCACCGCCGCCAGCAGCCGGGGCCGTCGGGGCCGCTGCCCCCGGGGGTGACCCACAGCCGTCCCCCTGCCCCACCACCCCCCGCCCTTACCTCCATGCCCAGCCGCTGCTTCAGCACCAGGGCGGCGCAGAGGTAGCCGGCGCGGCCGACGAAGAGCTCGTCGGAGCCGCACTCGAGGAAGGAGAGCGGGGCGCAGACCTCGCTCAGCTCCCGGAATTTCCCCAGCGGCCGGGCGAAGTCGGGCAGCCCCAAGGCGCGGTAGACCAGGGCCGCCACCGCGTACACCCCGGCGCCGCCCAGCAAGAAGGCGGCGCGGGTGTCGGCGTCTGCCTCGCCGCCCCCCTCCTGGTAGCGGAGGCAGGCGTCCACGACGCGGCGGGCGGCCCGCAGGTAGGCCTCCCGCGAGGGCGCGAAGAGCGGGCACTGCGCGACGTGGTAGAGCATGTAGGCCACGCCGGCCACGCCGCCGTACAGCCCGCCCTGGCAGCCCCGGGGGCCGCCCAGGGGCGGCAGCTCCCGCAGGATCCGCTCGATGGTGGCCGTCACCAACGGCACCGCTGCCTCCCTCTCCGGCGCCGCCGCCGGGCTGCCCGGGTAGTCATCGAAGCGGTTGGCGAAGCAGCGCTGGCTCTCCATCCCACCGCCGTGCCCGGCGCGGCGCTCTGCGCAGCGGGAGGCAGCGAGCGAGCGAGCGAGCGAGCGGGGAGCGGCCGGGGGAGGGAGCGGGGAGGCGGGAGCGCGGCGGGGGGGGAGATGGGAGGGAGCGGGAGAGGCGGGAAAGGGGCGCCCCCGCAGACGCCCGCCCGCCGTTGGGGAGCGTGCGCGGCGGTGCCCGGCAGGGGCCCAACCGCCGAGAGCGGGGCTGCGGGCGAGGCCGGCCGGTTGCCCCGGCGGTGCCACAGGTCCCTTCCCCAAAAACCTGGGGCGGAGGGGCCGCCGCTCCTCCCCCCCCGCCCCCAGCATCGCCGCCCCACCTGCCCCCAGCGAGCGATTTCCAAGCGGTGGCTGTGACCCAGCCGGATTTCCAGAGCCCCGGGCCGAGTCGTAGGGGAGGCCGGCCCACTCCGGGTGTCCCGCCGAGGTCGGGAGGGGGGATTCCTTCTTCCCGCGTCGAAAGCCCTGCTGCGCCTTTGCCCGAAGATCCCTGAGGAATAAGAGGTTTATTGGGTTTTTCATCCTCTCCTCACCTTGCTGCTGCCGGAAGGAGCCAAATCTTTTGCTGGACCTGCAGGAGAGATCCGAGGGTGAGCAGGGTGGCCGGAGGGCTGCCGAGTTATTCCTGGCTGTGGAACAGCCCCTCGAGGGGGGGTGTAGCCAAATCCAAACGAGAGCAACCCGAGGACAGTTTACATGGAAAGCTGAGCAAGTCCTCAGCAGACCAGCGGTGGCACAAGGCCATCTTTGGCCCCCTTCCTTCATGCATGTGCCAAGCAGAGCTTATGAGGAACAGAAAATTTAGGCCACTGAATAGATTCCTAGTTAAAAGAAAGGAAAAAAAAAAAAAGGAAAATTTGAAGCAAATACGAAGAGCAGCTCTTACATGATACAAATACACAGTTGTCACATCTTCCCCAACAATGTGAACTTGTGCAGCGTAAGTGAATTTATCATCAAAGAACCACGACTTTTGGTCACCTGGTGGTCTCTGGTACTTTCTCTGGAGATGCAGCCTCTGTAATTGAGGACCTCCCCAAGGGAAGGTGGAAGGAGCAGCTTGCTGGAGGCTCAAGCCAGAAGCCAGCAACTGGCACAGCAGCGGCAAGAGCCAAAGCACTGTCCCTTGGACACTGAAAGACCTTTCTAGAGTTGTGTCTGGCTTCTCTCTGCTTCATGCTGGCTGCTTGTTTCAGCCCTCCTCTTGCCTCTCCCTCAAAGTACCTTCAACTCTGTGAAGTCCTCACTTGCACTTTCATATCCACTTTTCATTTCAGCTCACCTGTCCTTTTTCTTTCCTTCCTTTTTTGGGGTTTATGATATGCTCAGAGGTATTTACTTCCACCAGCTGGTTTTGGTTTCTACGCTTACCTTCAGTGCATTTTTGCCATGTTTATGCGCATTCCAGATACCACCCCGTAGTCTATGTTTGTACAGGGTTCCTTAAAGCCCCATTTTCTAGCTTATTCACAACTATACTGTATGTGGTTTCTACCACACAGATGTTGGCCATGTAGAGCATTAAAAATGTGAAAATGCCCTACCAATGGATAGGACATCTCATTCATGTATTATTTTCTGTCATAAGCTGGTTTCTGTTGGCCTGTTGATAGGGTTCAGGGTGTAGCTAAGGGTTTTCCAGCATAATTTCTGTTGATTGTAGAGAAGTGTAGTCCCTAAGTGCTCTTTTAAGTGAAAATCTGGGAGTTTTATTTTTCATTCTGACGCCATTTATTGCACGTTTTGGGGATGCTTGCTTCATCTTTTCCATCTTTTTTTTTTTTCAAATTAAAAGAGCTGGTATTGACGTACGGAAATGGACTCTATAACTCAAAAGTTATAAAGTAGGTATGTTTATTGCGCACAGATGCACGGGGGATCGCTCCACCACAAGCATGCATAACCCGAGGTGGCAAACCGTCCCATTTTTATACAATAAAACAATGAATATTTATTTGATGCCTGTACATATTCGTTACCTAAACCCACCTACTCCCGCTTCGTATGCTAATTAGCTTATCAGTCCTTCGCGCTTGCGCAAGTTCTCCCAAAAATTGTGGGCAGGAGTCTCTGGTGGTCTTTGGGGAGGAAGGCCGTAGGTCTTCTTCATGGTGTACTTTTCACCTTTGCCTGAAATGTGATGATCCTGCAATCTGGCAGTGTTCTTATCAGTCCGAGCTGATTCATGTCCTTGTTAACCACCTGTTTTCCTTGAGCAAGGAGATTTATGTGACGGATGCCATCCTGTTTCCAAACTCCTTGCTCCTCTTAATCACTCTCTGAGGTAATGTGAAACTGTTTCTCACTCCTCACTAATAAGTCCTTTATCGGGAAAAGAAAACAGACTTCCTTCTCCATTTATTGTTTCTTTAAGCTATAAAGTTACGTGGCTATGTTTTATAACCACGTTCTCTAAGCGCATACATATATAGTTGTGATTAACTTATTGTCCTTATTTCTATGCAGTCCCCTCCCCCATATCAGTATTTTCCTGTGATCTTCTGGTGACCTGGACGTGGTCTTCCCATTGATGTGAAGGAATCCTCTCACTGGAGATGCTTGTTTCCCTGCACTGAAAGTACCCGAGTAACCTTGGTGCAGGCACCTCTTTTTGAGAAACTCAGCAAAGGGGAGTGGATCTCTGCCAGTTTCAGTAGCAAAGGATTTAAGAAAAACATAGGCTTTGTAAGAAAATCAGTTGGGTGAGCAGCACTTCTATATGAAGGTCAAATAAGACTGCTACAATATTTTTCAAAAACGGGTCAGTAATGACATGCCGAAAAGGAACACCTTTGGTGCTCTGGAGAGTCTTTTGACAAAGTAAAGAGTGCTTAGCCACTGTAGGGTTAGCAGATGTCATACAGCAATCAAGCAAGAAATGAGGATGACAGTTTCTGCTGTACTTCTTTTGTGTAAGAGTATTAAACCACCAAAGCCAGAAGGAGGACTAAATTGAAATTACATATATGCTTCTTACAGCTGTAAAAAAAAAAAAAAGTCTGAAACTGCTTATGTTTTCATGTACAAAAGCTTCCTACTTTTAAACGGGATGTATTCTCTATCTTTTTCACTCAACCTAGCACAGATGCAGTCCTGATACAAATGGAAGAGAAGTAGGGGTGATTCTCAGATGTACATCATAAGTCTCTCATCAGATTGTCCTTTTCAGGTTTGCCCTCCTTTTGGGTCCCGGAGTAAGTGTGGGCCTCCAGTGTATGGCTTCATGTGGATTACCCCCCCTCATCCCTCTGCACTGCTGCAGCTCCCTGGTTTGTGCTCCCTGGGCATGCCATGCCTCCACTTTGGCTCTGTAAAGCTGATGCAGCAAGCCAAGGAGTGGGAAATAAATTACAGATTATACAAGGAAAGGATATGATACTGGCATGGTGGGCGGAGGTAACGGTGGAGGAGGGAGCTGAAGCCTCAAAGCTGTTTCTTCTGTTCCAGTAAATCCATCATTATAGAACGCATCTTCTGGAGATATGCCCGTTGCATATTGATAAAACGTAGAATCATGGAATAATTCAAGTTGGGAGGGACCTTAGGAGGTCATCTAGTCCAACCCATGCTCAAAGTAGGGCTACTTATTCGTCTACTTGTTCCTGTGTGCTTGTTCACTTCTACTTGTTTATTTACATATGCCTTCAGGGAATCCATGCCATCTGATATTTCCAACAGAGCACAGTAGTCTGTCCTCAGTCCCTGTAGGGACTGGAGGCATTTCCTAACAAATGTCTTGTGCATTACTCTGTTGTTTGTCTTGTATACTTTTTACTGATGTAACAATTTAGCATGCTTTCAGGATCTTTGGATACCCACATGGTTGCCAGTTTTGTTCCTACCCACTGTTCCCCATCTCTTCTGAGTTGAAGGTGAAGCACTGGTTTCCCAAATACAGGCTATCAGTGACAGAAGTGGTGTGAACACAAGTGTTTAGTGGTGTGAACACATTGGCAGGGTTGTGCTAGAGGTTCTTCAGGCTGGTTTGAGCACACCAGCTGTTAAATTCAAAATTAGTTCCCACCCTACTTATTAAAATCAGCCATCGGTACCCCTTACTCCCAGTGCTGCCCTTCCCTTGCCAGAGAGCTTTGCCACTGCAGGTCGGCTTTGCAGCTAGCTCCTCTCTGCCTATTTGGGCTTTGTCCTGGGAATCCACACTCCTAAACGAGTGGCTCTGGGGTTTACAGGGTCACCTCTGTCCCTGCACTGTAATCAATTCATATTTGGTAGGCAGCTGGCCTTTGGGCATTTGACAGAAGGGAATGAATTAGGCAGAGCTATTTCATGTCCACATTAGAAAAAAAACAGTACTTGTATTCCCTGTATGCCCTTCTTCTACCTTCCCTGCCATGGATTCTTGAAGAGGAAATTATCACTGTGCTCTGCAGAGACCGTGCTAGTAGCCAAAATACAGAGGAGTCTGACCAGGAGTCATGCAGTGGAGGCAGCCCTGAGGATTTCATAGCATTGTCATTCGGCAGCCACGTTGCCCCAGCAGTCTCTGGCTGTTCGGTATATTCTGTTTTCTTACCGTAAATGTTTTTCTCATTTCTCAGGTTGAGCTATCCTGTTCTTTATGGACTCCACTTAGAAAGCTACACAAAAGCTTTTGTGTTTTTTGTTCTGTGATGACCAATTGACAGTGACATGAGGACCTGTTTTGAAAATTAAGTACTTCTTGGCATTACACAATGGAATCTCTTTTCCTAAGTCAACCTTTTTTTCTGTTATTTGTGTATAGTTGATAATACAAATGCAATTTCTGCATGACAGAAGTGATACAAGTTTTAGTGCATGTATTGCCAGTTTATCACAAGGAAAGTTACACATAGGAAGATAAAGCGCGTTATTTCACAGACATTATGTTAAGTGTTGTGTCAGATACTTAAATTATCCTACCTCATTTGAATTCCAATAGGTATACAATGAATACTCTTGTGCTTTTATGCAGCAGACCTACACTCTGAGACTTGCGTGTATTTGTTGTTAATCAAGCTGGTCCATGATTAGTGGAACTAATAAGGTCTGGTGTCTGGCTGATTTGTTTTCTGCTTTCCATTATCACCATCTTATTCGCAGGCCTGTCCCGTGTTGGCTTGTCTCACCTTGGTCACTGCATTCCAGCAATGCTTTTCCCATTTGATGGGAAGCATGTGCCGTGAATGGCTTGAGGGGCTTGGCAGGTTCTGTGGCTGGTGAGCAGAGCTGAGCTACAATTGGCCCATGGTAAGGGGCTGCACTGAATTACTTTTTGCTCCAAGGGCACACCGAATTTCTGTCCACTGCTCAGTTTCATGAAACTTAGGAATTGAACAAGAGTTTAAATTCTTTGAGACTGACTTTATTACCAAATTTGGCTGAAATTGGCCAACAGATGCAAAATTATGGGGAGAGTGGGAAATGCTGAATAGGTACTTGGACAGTCATGCATGATCGTGCAAACCTTGCTTCCTTAAGAAACAAGGCTAGAAAGTTTTTATTGTTTTTTTTTTTTGTGAGAATATACAGTGAACAACTTAAAAGGTCTTGTAAAAAGATACTGAAAGTGTGGGTAGAGGTACTCATTGCTTACAGAGTTGACTCTCCTTACAGAATATCACATTTTCCATTTGGAAGGGTTTCAGCTTAGATGAATACGTAGCGGCTGTTATGATGTCTCTGAAGAGAGTATTACATTTTTCAGCATCTCTGTGTAGACTTACTTGCTATGAGTGAATCGCCATTCAGCTGTTGACAAATGCCAGGGCTTTCTGCAGAGCAGGAGGTTTGAAATTCTGAGTTTTGGCTTAACTGGTAAAAATCTAACTTCAAAATACCAATACCTTGACCCTACCCTGAGCTTTTTCCATAGGCATTATTATTCCTAGCATTCCTTCACTTCTCTTGAACCTACTCAAGCTAAAAGAATGGTGGAGCTCTTTTCTGCAGATGTCTGTCACAATCCACAGTTTCTTTGTCCAGCAGATTATGTCCTTTTTTTTTTTTTATGTTCAAGGTGATTTCTAATGAACCGCAAGTACTCTTATATGCTTAGAGAGCAGTAGTTAATCTGCAGTTCTCTGCATAGTTCTGACATTGTCTAACAGCATAAGGAAGCAAAAAATCTCACTGAGCACTCCACTATTAATGCTAAAACAAAATAGTTATTTTTGGCTTACTAATTAGTCTGTCAGTACAACATATATTGTAAATTCTAAATTTCCTTAAGTGCATCTTTTCTACAATTGATGTCAGTGTGATATCTTAGATTTTAATTGTAACATTTTTTGTCAGAGCTGAAATTTGGAAGCATTTCAAAGTACAGGAACAAAAATCAATATCTGAAATCAAGTAATGTTTTTACGTGAAAGCAGCTAACATTTTTATCCATAATGTTTTACTTGAATGTTTTTCTCTGTACATTTTGCTATTGCCTTTGTGCTAGCTCATCTCAGTAATTGCTGTGATGGAAAAGTTAGACTTTTATTAATGAATCATGCTTCTGCTTGCCAGGCAGGGACCTCACCCAGTGGACTTCATCCCACAGCGCCTGCAAGTGATGAAGAGAGCTGGGGACAGTGACTGGGCCCATTGCAGCCCCAGGCACTGAGGAATAACACACGTTGGAATTTCAAGCTATAAGACTAAGTCTGATAAGAAAATGTCCTAGGATCTTAAGTACAATTAATGATGATAACGATAATAATGTTTTTATGTTCTTGAGGAAAGACAGCTTCTCTAGAAACAAGTTACCCTTTACTAATATGCTAGGAAGTTAGACATATGAGCATGGAATATTTCCAAGTTCTGAATCATCAAAACTAGTGCAGCATTTGACCTTTTTTTGAAATTTCCGTCTTGGCCCTGCATATTGACCAGGTCTAAATCTCTTAGCTTAACATATTTGAGACATTCATAGTGCCAGGTGATACTCTGTGTGTTGTAAGATATGTACACATGCACGGTCACACACACACGTGGATTATTAGGCTGGGTTTTTTTGGTGGTTTGTTTGTTTGTTTTTTGTCATACTAACACAAACATTAGATGAAGCTGGATTTACAAAATGAAAACGTTAATATGAAGCATTTTTTCTGAGAACTTTCTATTCCAGCTATTTTTAGCATAACCTAAAGAGTAAAGTACAGGTCCAGCTTTGTGCAAGTGAGAGCAGTCTGGTCTAGATGCTTTCATAAATCTGCAGAATACTGACTTTTCTCCATGGGATGCTGATGAATTATCCCTTACTACTGCAGACCTAGGAAAACATAAAGTAACCTGACTTTGCCTGTATAGTTATTGTCCACTCAAAGAATGAAACAAAGGGCTTAATTTAACACATTGAAAATGGATGAGCTTGATACTCAAGAAAACTGCAGTCTCATCAGTAATTTTTTTTTGATTGACATATTTAAAAGCACAATTCTCTATATATTCACAGGATGACAGAATGGCTGAGGTTGGAAAGGACCTCTGGAGGTCATCTGGTCCAAGCCCCTGCTCAAGTAAGGTCACCTAGAACCAGGTGCCCAGGACTATACCCAGGCGGCTTTTGAATATCTGAGCATAGAGACTCCACAACCTCCCTGGGCAGCCTGTGCCAGTGCTCAGTCACACTCACAGTCAAAAAGTGTTTCCTGATGTTCAGACAGAAGCTTCTGTGTTTCAATTTATGCCCTTTGCTTGTCCTGTCACCTGGGCACCACTGAGAAGATCCTGGCTCCATCCTCTTTGTACCCTGCCTTCAGGTATTTCTGATGAGATCCCTCCCTGAGCCTTCTCCAGGCCGAGCAGTGAGAGATGCTCATGTGAGAGATGCTCCAGTCCCTTTATGATCTTAGTGACCCTTTTCTGGACTCTCTCGAGTAGCTCCCTATCTGTCTTGTACTGGAGAGGCCAGAACTAGATGCAGTACTCCAGTACCATTCTTGGTCTACTAAATTTATTTAAGAGTCCATAAAAGTTTGCTTGTTTTTTTATGTGGATGTTGCCACTGAACATCAAATAAGACTCAAAAGAGAAAATAACTGAGGTGGCTAGAATTTTTAGTTCTTAGGCATCCTGGAAGAATGCATGGAGCACTTTTTTTTTAAAATACAGTGATAATGTTTTATTGGGAAAGTGCTAAGAACATTTAAAAATCAATTTCTATTCACAGTCATTTACAGCTCTTGCACTTAGTACACTGTCTGTCTTCATTTCATTGTTTCATGTCTATATGTTAATCTGATGGGGTGCATAGAAGCTCTGCTAGACCGTGCTCGATGAAGATTCATCTGTAGCAGTTTATGCTGGTTTTGTTTGTTCAGTGTCCAAAGGGCAGGTAGCAGAAATGTGAAATATATTATAATCTGTTTTGCGTTAGGGTTTTTTTTTTTTGTAGGAGCAAGTTTTATTAGTGGTTTGAAGTTATAAATTAAAATAATATGAAGTTATTGGACTTTGAACAAAAATATTTTGCTTTATTTTTGCACCCTCAAATGTGTAAGCTATGATCTAGGAAATATTTACACCTGGGATTTATCTTACATGTGTAAGTAGTCCCTCACTGCTTTCAGTAAATAGTCTTTGCAAGAACATGGTCTAAGATTGTTTCAGAATGCCATTAAGCATTTTTGTTTTTCTAGGCTTCAATTTGCAAATGCCTTTAAAAAAAAAAAAAGCTAGAGGATATATAAAAATGATTCACAGCTTCATGAATTATGCAGGGAGACATTCTAGTTCCCTGTTGATGAGGCAAAATATTCAGGTACTAAGATATAAATTTGGATGGGATATTACAAAATCAGGCTCTGATTCAGTAAACCATATGGGTCAGAAGCATTGCTCACATACTTTATATAAAGCACATGCTCAAGTGGATCAGACCTGTACTGCTCTGGCATGGGATTTGGACCTTCCAGATTTCTGTAAATTGAGATTTCTCTGAAGTAGGCAGAATTAAGACTGTTTAAAGGGCAATTTAAACCACTTAAGACTTCACAAAGTGACACTAGTGGATGACAGAAAAAATCCCACTGCCTTTCCACACAAATATGGTTATTATAAGTTCTTTATGTAAGCCAAATGATTCAAGTTCTTTAATGAAAAAGGCAATGTAGATAAAGGAAATTATATATAAGTAATATTTATACACAGACTTACATTGTATATATATGTATAAGCTCATGTTTCAGATTTGAAACTAAAACTTGCTCTAGTGAGTCTGAAAATAATTTTAAAATGGAACCATTCCTTTCTCTGATTATTACCTTTATTATTGCACCTCATTAAAAGCAAATGAATCCAGTTGTACTTATTCATTTACTGCTTGGTTTATTTGCTGGTTTCCACACTGCTGTTGTGGAAGCTAGCCTTTTTTTTGGTGTCACCTCCTTGCTTTCAGCACTTGTGCAAGGAAGAACCTCAACACCACTTTTTAGAATTGCGACTGGTTTAGAAGAATTTGCCTGCACTTGCTGTTTTCTGTCGCTGTCTTTCCTTCCCTGTTCCCGTCTGTCAGAGTCAAATTGTGAAACAAAGCCATCGACTCTGCAATTGGGCATGAATACACAGTTTGGTAAGAAGCCTCTCCTTTGAAAAGAGTGCTGGACTCGATCATGAGAAGTCACTGCAATGAAAACTTTGTGCTTGGAAGTGCAGCTGCTAATGCCGACAGAGCTGGACTGGCTGGCTTTCTGGATGCCCCACATTGAGGTGCTTGTTCTTCAACGCACAGTGACTTTCACCGATGTTGGTGCTTGTTACCTTTGTTACCTACTGTGGAGAAATCAAACCTCTGCATGTTAGCCAATGTACAAACTGTTCCCTCTTTTTGACTTCACTTTGCCTTCCAGCATAGGAAGGCTCAGAGGCACATGCTGGGGTATTTAGTCACATTTTCCCATATTTGCCTTTAGATTTAGTTATTGTTGTGTTCAGGAGATGGATTTAAGTTTCGAATGTTTCTTCTGATTGGAACAACTCTATCTCAGCAGGAGATCAGACTGATGTTTTCAGTGGGCTTGACTCCCATTTACATTAAGGTCCTGGACTCCCATTTACATCAAGGTCCTGCTCTTAGATAATGCTTCCTGGAGCTGCACCTGGATCAGCCTTAGCTGTCACTCCAGTTGCTTTTCACTGCTTGGGCAGTTAAAAAAGATGGAAACTCCGTATATCCGACCTTGTTATGCATAGGAATTTTCTGCTGGCATCCTCCCCACCATTACCACAGAGGGACTTTCTGGGTGAGAGAGGACATGTTCCAGGCATTTTACGGCCCTGTGATGACCTCTTCCTAAAATAGCACCTAAGGACCGTTAATTTCTGGAACAAGGTGATCGCCTTCCTCCTCTCCCACACATATCCCTGGCGCACACATCCTGGAGAGCGTGGGCACTCCCTGCTCACTGGCAGGCAGCAAGTGGAGTGTGAAAGAAGCTCTGTGGCACTGGGGCAGCATTTCCCTGCCAACATGTTATGTCCTTGGATCCCTGTTCTTCACCTTATGGCCCACAGGCATGACTGTTAAACGTATGAGATTAGGAACAGAGGTTTACATCTGTTAGCTGTAAAATTATTAGTTAATTCATTGTAGCTCCCACACTAACCTTTGGCTGAAAACAGAGATTTCTGAAAAGGCATCTCTGTCTCCAGTATGCAGCAGAGAGAAGGCAAGTTCTGCAGAAGATATCTTGCTTGGTATGATCACCCCAAACTGTCTCTGCCTGGCTTTGTTAAATGCTTACCCGCTTTAGTGCTTGCCTTGCAGGCCCAGAAAGCTCAGATTTTTATTCTCCCAAAGAGTAATATCCAATGCACGGGGTGGGGAGGCACTCCGATCACAGGGCAGAGGAGGCGGTACAGCAGCCGGCAAAGTGTACTGTGAAGTAACGCTCCCTCACTTAACCTATTTTCTCCTCTCTTGTTCTGTAGGCTGGAGGAATAAGAGATGGCAGCTGGAGCAGCTGTCTGCTTCTGGGAGGCAAGTTTCATCTAGAAGGAAGAAAGTTTCATAAGAAGGAAGACATGGTAAAGCATGGCAAACAAGTGAGGTGTAGCCAAAGCCAGGGGAAGTGTGACAGGGGCCAAGCGTATTAGCATCACTCTCAGTGTGTGAGACTTGACAGGTCTTTCATATCAAAGGCACAGGGGTCATGTGTGGTTTTGGAGCTTGTCCCTTAGGGCAGCGTAAGCAGGATTAAAGGCTTGAAATTAAGTCAGTTTAGTTTAAATAAATTCAAAAGATGCTTCCTTCTTCCAGCACATTCTCCTCGGTATAGGTTGGGTTTTTATGATGTTAGGAATTAGTAAGAGTAATATCACTTCCAGCATGTAGCACAGCTGAGATGAGTTAAGAATTCATAAATGCATTTGGAACAAACAACTCCACGTTACTGAAAATAAGATCAGTTATGTGATTAAAATGAATGCAATCAAATTTGAAGCTTCAGGCACTGCAGCTAAACAAACTGATATCTCTAATCAGCAAACGATGTTCTTTTAAGGAACATTATAATTTAAAATGGAGAAACTGCTTTAAAACTGTCTTCTCTAGTGAACAAATGACTATGCAGCAATATTTACACAGTTGTATATAACATCTTTTAAATGGAATTCATGAAGATTTTCTAATTGGAGCTCCACAAAAACTTTGCACCTAAGAATTTGATACAAGGGAGACATCTGGTGAGACATCCCTGTAATGCCGTGCCTCCGCACTGTAGGCTCACAGCAAGAGAAGCTGGGCTTAGCTCACTCAGTACGGAATTCCTCAGTGGGCCTCAAAGGTACCTGTATATGAGACACATGGAAAATTCTTGCGTCCTGGCAAAAACCCAGCTTCTCTGTTATAAATTCTCAGTTGAAGTATTTATAACATTGACCTCAGGGACTTACAGAACTGGGGAAGGGAAGGTGCGGGAAGGGAAAGGAAGGTGCAGGAAGGGAAGGTACGGGAAGGTGCAGGAAGGTGCAGGAAGGTGCAGGAAGGGAAGGTGCGGGAAGGGAAGGTGTGGGAAGGTGCGGGAAGGTGCGGGAAGGGAAGGTGCGGGAAGGTGCGGGAAGAGAAGAGAAGAGAAGAAGAGAAGAGAAAAGAGAAGAGAAGAGAAGAGAAGAGAAGAGAAGAGAAGAGAAGAGAAGAGAAGAGAAGAGAAGAGAAGAGAAGAGAAGAGAAGAGAAGAGAAGAGAAGAGAAGAGAAGAAGAGAAGAGCATTTTACTTGATAAACATCTCAGGAGGCTTGCCTGAGATTAGTCCATGAATACATGAGCTGGTTTGTGCTGTACTTACATCAATCTCTACTTTTCTTCTAGGCTCTTCCTCTTAACCCATAATATGACAGGGCCATATTTATTTGGTGTTGCCCACAAGGCTAAAGGGCATTTGATGATGGATAAAAAACAGAGAGAAAGAGTGAAGAAATTCCATTTGCAATTTGAGGGAGGAAATAACAGAGTGACTCACTCAGAGAACAGTGAACTTTCTGAGCCACTACATGACTCTCTCTGCAAATTTATTTACCTGGAGGTCTGGTGTAGCTGGTCACTGCTACAAAACTTTGCCTATGGAGGATTCTGACTTGCAGGGGTCCAGGAAAATGAATTGGAGGGAAAACCAAATCAAATGGTGTATTCTTCTCTCACATTCATGCTGCCAAAGGAGAATATGAACGAATCATGCAAAACCTCATGGGAGCCCTCTGGTTCCCTACAAATGCTTTATGCTTAGCACTGGTGGTGTTCTGCAAATCATCTGTTGTATATGACTTGGTCATTTCTTCACAAGCATGTATTCTACATGCTATAGAACACAATTTTTAGTTCCTTCAAAATTCCGTCTTGTCGAAGGCTTTGCTGTTCCTTTAAAATTTCTGACGGGCTTTGAATGCACAGAGTGCCCTGTGTCTGATTTCACTACTGCATTAGACATAGTCAGGGCGGTTATAAGCTGCTTGACAACCTTGCAAGCCAAGTTTGGCCCTTAGTGTGTAACAAGGGGAAACAAACAGCATGGAAAGCACCAAAGTGCGGCTTACACAAAAAGGCTTAATAAAGAAACATCTTTCTCCACGTCCTCAGCTGGACGTGCTGGCTTCATCGATGTTAATGGAGTTATTTCAGCCTACACTAGCTGAGAATACAGCCCACTAGACTACGCATTGCCAGGTAAAATAGGGTTTATTTTCTCATTTGTTGATTCTGCCATCTGGCACAGCCTTCTTATGACCTTCTCCATTCACTATCTTCTGAAAACATCTTTTGTGTTGTCTATAGACATGTCATTTTTCCCTTGCCAAATATTAGCTTTATGACTGAACACTTCTTCTGATTCCTTCTGAAATCACTTCACAACGTCACCTTTTTCCCCCTGAGACAAGAATGAATGACTATTCTGAACAGGTAACAAATCCAAAGACAACAGCAAAAAATAAAGGGAAGGAAAGGAAAGGAAGGTGTGGGAAGGGAAGGTGCGGGAAGGGAAGGTGCGGGAAGGGAAGGAAGACACCCTCAGGTGTCTATTATACAACGTTGCGTTGTGTTTCCAGGTATAGTATGGGTTAAAAGAATACAGCTCCAGTTTTGCAAACATTTGTGCAACTTCATAGCTTTAATGGATGCTGGTGACTATAACAAAGAGAAACTAAATAATACACTCCTTCCTGTGAGTCACATGTAGTTTGGCTACATTTCTGAATCTACCTCCTGAGAGAAGCAGCTTTGCCTCCATTTTAAGACAGACACATACCATCTTGTGATGGCACTGCAGGGTCAGACTGTAGCCCATGAAAAGTCATGGATGTCACATGTACCAGAATGAGACTTTTAAACTGAAAACTCCTATGATTGATACAAAGCACAGTCTCCCATAAAGACCTGTGCTCATCTACTGAGGGATGGGATTAGGAATTCTCCTGCAAAGATTCCCACATTTAATTTCCTTTGACTGGATAGCTACAGGAGGTTGTTCCTGAAGATCTAGATGCAGAACTCCAGGAAATCTCCTGGGCTTGCTCTCCACCCTTAGTTCTTTCTGACTTCAGGGACGGTTATGGTTGTCCACCCGTCTCAAGAGTCAGTGGTTTTGGACTTTCAGGCTGATAAATATGGTAGGTTATAGCCTTCCTCCCTCGGAGTGAATGGTAACCTGCTCCACAAATCACCTCATTGATGTTAGCCAGTACCTAAGAACTAACAGACCCTTTACAGTGATAGAGGGCACCAGATTCTGATGAAAAATTACATCAGATTTAACTTTTTCCATTTTGAAGGGTAATAACTAGCTCCTTCCTTCTCAATGAGGCTCTGTGGACTAAGGAAACAGAAAAAGCTTTTCTAACTACATATAAACACCATCTCAAACTGTTAAGTGTAGAGCACCATGTCCACCTCAGGTGGACAGAGAGCAGCTCTTCAGAAAGAGATCGTTCATTGGTAATTTCAGTTGCCTGTTGCTCCCTGTGTGTTCTTACCTGCTTTTTGGCTACCTCTTGACCCCTGGGAAGAGAAGGGCAACAACCACAGCTCCCTCTCCAGGCCCAGAGTGTCATGGGATGGAGTAGTGAATGAATAGGTAATTCTTAATGGCTCCCACATCACTGACAACTGCAGTAACAGGTTTACTTTTTCCTATAGGTACCACTGAGTGGACAGAAAATATATTAACAAATTCCACCTATCAAAAAGTGCTGCTGAGCTCTTCTCTTTTTGAGACATACATGAAGAAATGCATTGCTCTGATTGGTACCTATCAGCTAACAGCTAGCAAGAAGAAAAGGTGGGAAGCAGGTGCATCAGGGTGAAGCTTTTCAGTGCTGCTCTGACCAGAAGAGTTAAGGCACAGCACAGGGAGTTACTTTGAACCTTCAGTTCCCATGGGAGTTCTTGGGTGGTCCTCAATGTGTTTTGAGACCAGGGCTTTTTTTAGGATAATATGTATGGGTTGAATCACTTAGAGTGAATAAACAGCAACTCAAAAATAAATTGTGAATGTAATGTGCAGGGTAGGTGACCTCTGACAGCAAACAAAGCAGAACTTTTGATCTTAAGACAAGTTGTTTCTCTCCTGGAGGGTGTCCTTTGATTCAGTCTGTGTTTGTAAAATGATTAGAGAAAATGAGACATATTGCAGAAGATCAGGAGCAGCAAGAGCCAAACACAAGAGAAAACATTTAAATGCAAAGGGAGGGGTGGCAGAGGGGCCATACAGTGAGAGAGCTCTTCTCCATTTCGCTGGTGCTTCTTTCCCACTTGTAAATACACTGCCGGGAGATTAACTGAATGAAGTCAAAACAAGGGTGGGATGCAAAAAGAGAAGCCATGACTGATTTCTACAACTCCCTAAAAACTGACTGGCAAGATGGCGTAGCGAATCACTAAATACCATGAATGATTTAAAGACCAAGATCAAAGAGTAAAGAGGACATAGTTCACCTAGCTGGGCATTTGTGCAGGGCTTTGACTACCTGAAGCCTCTAGAAACCCATTGTTTTTTCTCTTCTCATCTCTAACCTCTTTTTACCTCCATTTCCTTCTAGACTCAGCCATGTACTTGTTAGTCTACCTTGTCCAGTTCTTACAGATTTCATCAGGTTAATTACGGAGCAGAATTTCAGCTCATTTCAATCTTTTTTTACCAAGAGGAAATAAAGCCTAAGAATTTCTGTTATTTTCTGTTCCCTTCCTTCCAAGTGCTGAACCTTGTATTGGGTGAAATTTTAAAAAATCTCCTTTCGGGAAAAATAAGGATTGACTGGTCCCGTGCCTGATCCTATTTCATATTTTACCTCCATCTGAACATAGTGTCTTGTAATTGGAAGACCTGTGGAACTGGCAATCAAATTATTCTAGTGTATATGCAGTTCAGATCCAAATAGCCAGCTATGGGCATCCCATAAACGTAAATCAAATCAATCTGTACAGCAGAAGAAATTTGTCTTATCCAGATGCCCAGAGCTGACAAAATATGTCTGACACCTCTACTAAAAGGAAAGTATGATGCATAGCAAACAGCTTGGAGAAAGAGTAGCAATCAATACACTGAAGACAAGAAATGGAAAACAGGGCTGTAAATTTAAGCATCCCTAATGCCACAATACTTCTGAAGCAAGTTTGACAGACCTCTGGTGCTTTTATGGATACAGCAAAGTCATGTTTGAGATTTTCAAATTCCCCACTGAAGCTGCAGTTCTGTCAGAGTCTAAGCTGACCTAGGTTGCTGTTACCTCTTGATTACCTGCCCCTCTGCCCCACGACACTGCTGGCTGGATTTTCTGGCTCTCCCTCACACTGGCAAAAACGTACCTAATCCTGCAGTAAGTTGGTTTGAAAAGCTAAACTGGAAGAAAATGCTGCTTCCCCTCCCTTCCCCCCTCCCCAAAATGAGTTGCTAGTTTCTCTCCCTTAACAGGCTCATTGTATGATCAGACAAACATCAGTGAAGAGAAGAATGGAGAGTGCATCTAAGGAAAGGTGGAGGGCAACCCCACCTTAGATCATACCAAACTGCTCTGGAATTGCAGCTTTAAGCACACAACCCCACTCCCAATCATGCATATGTGTGTATGTGGATGTTTCAAAAGATCTACACATTCACTTTACCTCAGTCGTGTATTTTTATTCTGATAGAGGATTCTTGAAACACTGGGTCCACTTGCTTCATTGGTTAACCACATGGAACCACCATAGTCTTTGGCATTTAAACTTCCATTAAAGAACAAAAAATGCTCCTGTCCATCATGGTTGCTCAGGAGATCTTCCTAGTAGGACCCAGCTGTGCAGTGCTCCCTTTCTTGAGTCTGAAAATAGTCTGAAACAACACTGACGAGAGAGGTAAACGCTGCCCAAACTGCTTGTTTCCATTCAGGCTTTGACTCAAAACTTTATTGACACCATTATAAATGTCAACATTTGATACATAATACATGAATACATTTTAGCAGATGGAGAGGAATGGAAATGAAGCCAAGATGCAGTTCAGGCTGGGTTTGGAATTGCTGGAAGAGGAGGATGAAGAACTGAGAGATGCCAAGAAGGAAGTAGAGCAGAAACAGAGAAAGGAAGATAGGAAGGAAGGAAAGATAAATCACTCCTACTGAGTTGTGCTGAATCAAGCACTGAAAGAGTGAAAAAATAATAAGCAGTTCATTACCTTCTGCAGCAAAAGATGAGGCTTTGCCTTTGCTCATTCTATGAAGCTCCCTTTGAGATGAGCAGGAGTTGTGCTGTGGACAGAAGGCAATATGCTTGCCTGTATCCATACCATAGCCCATTCTCCACACCCAGGCATGGAGTTTGTTCTTCTCCACAGGATGAACAGGACACCCCCTCGGTCAGGGACAGCTTAACTAAACCAGTCCATTAACCACCTATTTTAGATTAACAAGAGTAACCCACTGCCTAAAACCAATAGCTATATTAATGCCACAAATTGCACTAAACTCCTGAAAGGATTTTGTCATAACTAAAAATTATGATCATTCTAGATTAAACTGATATGGGATGCTACCGTTCATCACTCAGAAATATAAAAAGTATAAAGAAATTTATACTTTTTAAAATAGCTCATCGCTATGCAGCAGGAATACATGCAATAGGGATGAACTGTCTGCAAAACAGTCCTTCCAATCTGACAATGATAACTATATTTTTAGGGTCTAATAAAAAGATGCCAGAGGACAAGATGAGAAAAAATGAGCAAGCAAAAGGTAATCTTAAGATTTTGCACTCTGGGGATGAGGTTACTAAGAACTGTTATCATTATCCATGTATGAAACAGGCACAGAACGCAACTTTCAGAAATCCCTTCACATTTTCTAAAGAGAAGCTTCTATGAATCTTCTCCTTTCTTCCTCTTCCTGTGTTGTTTATGTGCTGAATACTCACACTTCTTTTCTTAGAAACACAGTTGATTTGTCCCAACGTCTCTGCATTTAAAAGATAAGCGTATTAATTCATTATATTCACTATTCTCATGCTTTTCTTTCTCAAAATATAAAAGAACCACCACAATTCAATGCTCAAAGCAAATTTCCCTAGGAAAACAAGGGATCTTTTCTATTTCAGATCCTTGGCAGCTTCATTTTCATACAGCAGATCAGTTTGTCTGCTTTCGCTCTTGGAATTGCTTATTTAGCCTTCAGCAAGTGCTATGCACAAGCATAAGTCTGACAAACTTGATTTATGTTAAGAAATAATTTTACTGTTGTCATAGAAACCACTGCAAGATGATCCAGGCATGAGTAAAAAGTAACAACGATAAGCGGGCTGCTGGTTTTGCCAGTAAAATTCCCCTTGTTGTTGATGGTCCCACCAGTAAATTCCTTGCCCCCTAGGCAAAAAGGGCAAAAAGATGGTATCTGGAAGGATGGCTGAAAGGAAAATTTTGCCTAGAGTGTGGCTTTAGTGTCATAAGGCAGGCACATTTCCCAGTTCAGAAGAGAGTGTGGAGCCAGCAAAACTTCTCCTGCAAGGCTGCAGCATGGGGAGCAAAGTAAATATTTCTTTCGAATAGGGAGCAAAACCACACTAGAAATCCCCCAAGCCTGTTACAGAAACCTCCATGCCACGGTGGAGAGAGACAGAATAATTTGCTTCTCTTATGCCGAGGGTTTGCTTCCATCAGGAGGAATGAATCATACCCACACGTTAATGTTTGCACAGCTCTTGCCACGGCGCTATGCATAAACAATTTCTGCTTCAGTAAGAGGAAGCATCCACCTGGACAGTAACAAATGTAAGGGAGTAAAAGAATCAATGAACACCGATCATCACGACATGTTTATGTAGAAGCATCTTCACCCGCCCCAGCGCTGCCTGCCCACGAGCTCCGTGCCCCAGTGTAGGCAATTACATCCTGCCCAATATAAATAATCATTCATTGCCATTTTTATGCAACAAGAGCACGAGTTACTCAATTTCCACCCTCACTCATTGACATTTTAGGTACGTTTATTCCCAGGATTTACAAGGGCAATGAACATTGCTAGTACTTGCCACTACAGCTGTCAGACCGACTCGATGTTCTCTCCCAAGGGAAATCTGTTTCTGCATCTGCTACTGTTGGTGAAGCTTACAATGGGCTTTCAGCTGAAGGGCTGTTGCTGTGGATCTGCAACCTCGCGAAAAGGCAAAAGAACTAAAGTGTTACTGCAAAAAAGTCAGAAAACCTGTAACTTTTTGTGCAGCCTTGGAGTTCCTCTAAGCAATGACTGGAAAAGCCAGAGGATCGTGGTCCGGAAAGCTCCTCTACTGCAATTAGTACTGGAAACAGTCCAAAAAGAGGAGGGCATGGATGGATTACAGCTTCTTTTTGCCTCTAATGCTGATTAGTTGCAATATGTCAATAATTAGAAGAGAGTTTAGTGAGCAAATACTGCCTCTTTTTCTGCCGGTGCACTGTCCAGACAGTTTCATTTCCCCTCTATTATTTAACATTTGAAAATATTTGCCAGACAATCTCTCCAAGTCCTTTCTGATCTGAAGCTTGCAGATACTAATTTTGCAAGCGTTCAAAACAGAGGCAGGTCTGGTGCTGCTTCTGATTCCTGATAAGATGAAATCAGCTTCTAGCGCTGGCTGTGCCATGGATTGTGGAAAGTGAATTCCAAACTGGTATTTTTCAATAAAATGCATGCTTGTAAGCTTTCCATGTAGCTTTCTCTTTGCCAATAAAGAAAAACAAAGTGGAACACAAGGGGCAGGAAGACAGCTGGATTAAACTTGCCTAATGATTTTAATGGATATTAGTGGACTTTTTTGATAATGCTTAGTGGAGTCTAGTTATAAGAATCTGAATAGAAAGCCTGGTTATTTTTTTATTTTCTCAAGATACACAAAGGTGTGCATGGGGGATGGAAAATAAAACCAGAACTTAACTATTGTCATGATTATTGTTGCTAGATTATAAGAAAGTGTCTATCTGCCACTTCTTCCCTATGTGCATATGTACACATCTCTTTTTATGTTCACTGCCTGTCCACAGCTTGTCTTATACATGCATTTCGTTACGTCTCATTATCACATCTCATTCCCATGCTCTTTATAGTGCAAAACAAGGTGTGCATTTGGTTATGAAAATGCTGGAGGGGGTGAGGAGGTTTTTGCATGGGAGATGCTGTATTACCATGTCAATCATCGCTCCTTCTCTTTCTTAGTCATTGCAGATTCATCCTGAATGAGGCCCAACTGGGATGCTTCTGGCACTGGGGAAGCTGAGATTTAGAGAGCAAATTCTCAGCCGAGGTCCACTGGCGTATGATTCACACACTGTTATCAAACTTGCACTATGGGGCCCGAAGCTTTCCTCCTTCTAGGCTGAAAATCTGGTTTAGAGCTAAGCATAACTTATGGGTTACTGGGGGCAGACTGTCTTTCCCAGCTGAACTCTTTCACTCTGGGCCTACGTATAATCCCCCTCACCTTTTTTTTTTTTTTTTTTTTTTTTTTCCCAGAAGAAGGGCTGTTGTCTATTAACCAGCCTACCTACCGAAAAAGGAGTAGAGGAGGGAGATCGCAGGCGTCTTCACCAGCTTTATAGTACCCACCGACGCTGGCTGGGCATGCCATTTCTATGCATCATCCAGGCTCCTGCTGCAGTTTGTCCCCCATGACTGAGTACTGAAGAGCTTTCTGCTGTTGTAGCCTGCTGCTGAGATGCTTCTCTCTTTCTCTTTGGAGGGGAGCTGCGAGTCTTGACCTATGTTCAGCAGGAGGCATCACTAAACATTGGGACCTGAAGGCTGCCAGGCTCTCTTGGAGGGAGCTTTCTTCTTTTGGAGGCAGCGGGGTGTGCAGAGGGACTACAGCGGGAAAGACCTAGGCACCTTCCCCATGAGAGAGGAGTAAGAATGGGTGGAAGGACAACTGCAGAAGCAGCATGGCAGCATGTCTGCTCAGAAACAGTAAAACAAAACCCATTGAACCGGAATAGCAATTCCGGCTGCTGAGCAACGGTGGTTGCTGTGACCTGAGGTGTAGGCATCATGCGTTCAGCTGCATAGTCCACATTCCCAAAAAGGCAATGATCCTTGAAAACAAGTGCTTAAAGTCACCTACATGCTCAGATAGCATGGCCTTGACTGGGGTAATTGCAGATCCAGCTGTTGGTAGAGGCTCTGTTGTGGACTAAAGAGGGAGAGGTGGAACAGGAGAAGGGTTGCAGAGTTAGAAGAGTCGCAGCAGCGGGTAGGGCAGTGGGAGAGAAGGGGTCCTGCATTTGCTGGGATATGAATATAAACCATGCTGCTGCCAAATCAAACGGTGTGTCCCCCCCTCCTCCCCGTTTGCTTCCTTTTTTTTTTTTTTACAAATAACCAGTGACTTAAAGACAAAAAGCTATAATAGTATGCCCTCCTTTATATTCTAGAGCATCACCCTTCTCCCTGCTGTCTGGCACCTTGCCCATTCCCAGCAGGCACTTTCAGATGCAGATTTCTCCATCAATAGGTATGGCGGGGCTCTTTGTCCTCATCTTCCCCTACCTTCACCAGCGGCTGGGCTGCTGGGGGCCTTGCTCTGATATCAGAGGGAACAGGGCCCGGGTAAGAAGCAGCACAGAAAAGGCTCCCTGAATGCTGATTCATTACCATACAAATGGAGCAACACCCAGGCTATGCAGAGGGCAGTATCTTCATAAATACCAGACAAAACAATGATTACAGAGAGCTTCTGCACCAGTTAAAATTCATCCTGGACAGCTTGGATAACGCATATCCATATACACTAAACTGGATTTGCTTAGTATCTGCAAATGGTTTATAGATGTCTCCCGAGATAGGGCCATTGCCTGGGGTGTGGGGGACATATCTGCGCAGTAAAGTATCAGCAAGCTGTGACAAGGAGACAGATGAGGACAGGCAACTCCAGATGATTCCCATTTATCTGTGTACATGTGGCTCAAAAGCCAGCCATCCCTGAGGATTCACTCGGGGTCCTAGCTGGATGCTACGCCCAAATCTCTGGTGTGTCCACAAACATGGACCAGCTCATCTGAGTGTTTCCTGATTTTGCAGGAAAATAATTTTGATAGCTCTAGTCCTAGTTACGGCCCGTGGTTCACTGGAAACAAATGACAGAGCAGCTTAAGTTAGTATAATGCTGAGGGCTGTGGGATATACCGACAGCAGCTCTGGAACCAAACACAAATGACAACCAAAGTGCTTGTACAGTTCTTCCACCTCCGTTCACCCGTCCTCCTCTCTTGCAGGAAGGAGGACTAGGATGGAGATGGGTGATGCCACGTGAATGCAGCCCTGTATTGTGGCTGCACGTGCTCTGGCTGGGTCACGTGAGTTAAACCTACAGCGAAGACAGATCCTGAAGGGTTGAACCTGAGCAATTTGGCCTAAAACTTGGTTCATCAATTCCAACTTCTTTCTTGCCACTGTGGAAACATTTTCTGGAAGCATTATATAACGTCTGCTTACACAGATAGCCATACAACGTGCTGGATTTGCAACCATATCACACCACCTTTGAAAATACCATATTATAGCCCTCTAAAGACCTGATCAGGTAGGTAACAAATACTTTGATGACAAGTACTCTGGAAGGACTTTAAAAGCACTGCCTGCTGTGGAGAAGAAGAGGAACTAATTACCCTTTCTAGATTCTCTATGATTTGTGAAAAAAAAAATTAAAAATCTCCATGTTTCTTTGAAAATCAGCATAAGGCAATACTCTCTATAGAAATCTGCTCTCTCTCCTTTCAGGTTCTCACTTTTCAGACATATCCATATTCTGGTACGTATAACACATGCAGGCCTCCCAATAATAACTATGCTTTCAGACATTTATTAACCAGTAGAACTGGGAGATTGGCATATCCCAGGTCTGGAAGAGGAGGATAGGGAAAAGATCTTACGAGCTCCGTGAGAACCAAAATTTGGAATATAATTCAGGATTTCTTGCAAATGTTGACCAATTGACCCGCCCATTGGACCTGTGCCAGGCTGTAGCCTCATTAAGAGATTCCAGATTAATCATACGCCTCTTAGGAAGGCATCTTAGCGAGCTTTTTTCTACAAAGACTATTGATGTGCTTCCAGTTATGCTGGACTCTGGTAAAAATAATGGCAGGATTTTTAGCATGTGTGTTACAGAAAGAGGTGAAGAGGTATGCCAGGCTAGTTTAGCCACAATTTCAGCATCAGTCTGGCTAAATCTGTTTCTAAATCAATCTCGTTCTGCTGCCTCCATGACCAAACCACACACAGAAGGGCCTTAAGAACTGAAACGATAAAACCCCAAGGAACAGCAGTTTATCATGAAAACAACAGGGCTGATAATTAAACTTCTACCAGTGGTCTGAGTTGGCAGTCAGCTCAGTTAGCAAACAGTAATAGAGAGAGACAGTCCAACTTCTTTACTATCTGTCTGTGGGACTGATCAGCCTTGACAATGTTTCACCCTACCTCTTTAAAATGGGGTGAAAGGCTCTATTCAGGCAACGGGCAAAGCTGTTTCCATCTGGCATACTCCTCCTTTCTCATGAGTTTCCCCTAGCTGATTACTAAGGAGCTGTTTGGTATAAACCCCCACCCACTCCATTTGCCTCTGGACTCCCAGCTCATTCTTGTCTCATTACTTCAGTTTTGATGCCCACAAGACATTTTAATAAGAATTAATTTCCTACACGAAAAAGCCCTAATACGCACCATACCATGATGTTAATGAAAACCAGTAGGTGCTGTAGCATCTGATTCCTGGGATTTTGTGATTAATTGTGACAGCAGCATTAACAGTAAACATATTTATTTTATGCCAGCTGCTGATTGACAAAATATTCCCCTATTATATTCCAGTATAGGTCATATCCATAAATCCCCAGGTGAATTCAGAAGTGGCTTCTCTAGCCACTACAATTTCTACATGATAAAGTATTCCTGTGATCATTTTTTAAGATATATCCTGCTCTGTGTGAACTTACAGGGGATTTTTGCAGAAATGTTTATCGCATGTTCTGTGCTTCATGGGTCTGCTTAGCAAGCTAGCATTAGTGGCAATTTGTTTTCTGACTGGTATTTGCATAACTTGGATATTATTATAAGAGTTCTGTTTTTCTAAAGCTCTTCTTATCATAGGGATCTAGTATAAAATGTACTGACCCTCTGTGGTTATTAAGGTCTTTCTACTTATTGTTTGAGCTTCTTGCGATTTGTAGTGTGTTTTACCCTGACAAAATGATAAAGAGGTAGAGAGTAGAAAGGGAAGAACTGGATCAACAGGAGACAAAGTGACTTGTAAGTTGCCCAAATAATCAAGCCAGATAGCTGGGAAACAAGGACAAGTTTCCTTGGGACCTATGCTGCTCCTCTCCAAGCACTGCACCCTCTTCCCAGCTTCTGCCACTGGGAAGGAATTCTTAATGTGAATAACTTTGGACTTAATGACACGTTTTTAATAATCTTTAGCATCCTTA